>LPNX010811566.1:330389-368175 GCA_001517045.1 Pseudotsuga menziesii
GCTTGACAGAATGCAATCCTATATCTACTCCAATGGAATAGAAAATGAAGCTCACATCAAGCGAAGGAAAAGAATTTGAAGATGCGACCAAGTATCGACAACTTGTAGGAAGTCTTATCTAGCTTACAACAACTAGACCAGATATTTTTTATGTTGTTGGCATACTTTCAAGGTTCATGCATAAACCTTGTGAAGGACTCTGGTCAGCTGCAAAGAGGGTTCTAAGATACTTGAAGGGGACTCAAGACGTTGGACTCAAGTACTCTAAAGTGGATGACTTCAAACTTATTGGGTACTCTGACTCAGATTTTGATGGCAATAAGGAGACATGAGTATCAACTTCTGGATACACTATGAGTCTTGGATCAACAGCTGTTTCATGGAGATCATGCAAACAGTCAGTTCCAGCAGATTCAACAACAGAAGTAGAATATGTGGCTGCAGCTGAAGCAACGAAAGAAATAGTATGGATTAGGAAGATACTTGAAGATTTGCAAGAAAAACAAGAAAATTCCACTCCATTATTGGTCGACAATACTTCTGCAATCAAGCTGGCTAAGAATCCTAGATTCCATGATCGAACCAAACACATCAACACAAAGTATCATTTGATTCGACATCATGTAGAGGCCAAGACAATCCATCTTCGACATTGTTCCACAAATGATCAAGTTGCAAACATCTTCACCAAAGCGCTTGGACGAGAAAAGTTTGAAAGATTCAGAAACATGCTCGGACTTACGAACACCCCTTTGGATTGAGAGGGGGATTGTTAGAATATAATCCGTTAGGGATTATAATATTGTAAATAAATAAATAAAGAATAGGAAGTTGAACAGTTACGTAGGAATATAGATAGGCCGGTCGGAATCTCAACCACCGCCCGAAATGTATAAATATATGCATTGGCATTGGAATAACAATCAATTGGGAGTTATTACCTGACATAGAGGCTATGGCACCTACTGTCTTTAACTAGGTAGAGGAATTACTACTGGTCTTCAAGGACCAGCTGACCAAGTGTCGACAGGGAGAGCTAAAACAGTTTGGCTATGGTTCCATCTTAGCCTGTTTCTTCTTTGAGGGGGTCCTTCATATGAGGTCCCAAGTGGTTTTTACTGAGCTGAGGGCAAGAGACCCTCGTATGCTGAGGTGGGTTAGGATCATGGCCCGCACAGTAGCAGGAAGAGGGAAAGTGAAGTTCGGGGCTCCATTTTTCCGTTGGCTGAACGACTAGATCCTCATGGTCGAGGATTATGCGTATGCTGGTACAGATTTCAGAGGTGACCATGACCTACCACTTCCACCTAACGGACAGTGGGGAGACATGGGTAAGAAACAAAACCCTAGGATGACCATTTGTGTTTTTGTATTTTAATATTTTTTTATTTTTTATGTATAGTAACAAGACCTGGAAATTTTCATGCAGATGTTGGAGTGGCACAACTTGGGGGAACTTCCCCACTGGACAGACGAGCGGGAGCTCGGTTTATTCAACGAGGCGATGACCCGATTAGAGAGCTGGAGGAGAACCTGGAGAGGTTGACTCTGGACATACCTGATGCATCTATCGATGATCTCCCGATGCGATATCAGAGGCACACAACATGAGTGCCAGGCCGTTTTAGTTGTTTGCTATGTAGGGTAGTGCAAGCTGTCATATGCTACCATGAGCATCACTAGACAGTTCTGCATGATATATTACTGAAAGATGATATAGCTTCAGGATTTTGTATGATTTTGTGCTGCCTGAAATCCAGAGTGCTTCAGATGAGGTCTCGTGACCTATTTTTGTAAAAACAATTTATATATATATATATATATATATATATATATATATATATATATACAGACTTTTACTTCTGATGTTTGTACGGTTCAAATGGAAAATGTATTTATATGAGTTTTATATGTTTTCACGGTTTATTTACAATATGATGAACCATGTTTAATTTTCATGTTATGAATGGGAAATATACCATACTAGGATATAATTTGCCAATGAATCAACAACTGCATTGTCTGCCCTAGGGATATTGCTATAAGTGATAACCTCAAATGACCTTTCCAATAGACGTACCCTCCGAAAGAGACAGAGCAGTATAGGGTTTCTGATGGTGTAGACCTGGTTCAAATGACAAACCACCAACTGCGAGTCCATGAAAACTACCAAGTCACGAATGTCTTGGGATGCAACCTTAGTCAAAAGACCTATGACTGCTTCATACTCGACGATATTGTTGGTAGTAGGACCAATACAAACCACTCCTGAACTGACTAGATCGTGTGCAACAGAATACATAACCCAAGCAGCTGAAGCAAGGTTCAGGGTATGGCGGCAAGCACCATCATCGAAGCCATAAAAAGCCATCTGATCTGCATAACCAAAACATGGTATAAACAGTTTAGACATTAAACTCAAAACCATATTGAAAATACTAAAACACACTGAAAAGTCAAACAATGTACATATATACAAGGTACCATACATAAATGATTTAGGCATAGTACCTCTTTAGGTACAACCCAATGCGAGGTTGCTCGAAGGGGACTCCGTCATAGTCCACGAGCTCATAGGCCCCATTTTCTAAAACCTTGGAAATGATAAAAGGACCATACTACATTGATTCAAACTTCCCTTTTCCTAGCTTATCATGTCTCTGATAATAAGTCAATACTAGGTCACCTTTGTTAAACACTCGAGGTTCGATAGATTTATCGTACTACGCCTTGACGCATTACTTATGCGCCTCATTAACTAAGGCATCATCTTGTCTAGTCTCGTCGAGGTTAGTCAAGTATAAAAACCTTTCTTCCTCGGTAGAAGTATTAGGGAGAAGTTCAATGGCAAGTTTCAAAGATGGAATCTGACACTGAATAGGTAGGACAACTTCTAGTCCGTATACTAACTGAAAGGGTGTAAAACCGGTTGCTGTTTTCACTGAAGTTCTACAAGCCCAAAGAGCGGAGAAAAGAGTCTGGTGCCAGTTGTATTTGTGATCTCTAATCATCCGAAACAACATAGTTTTAAAAGCTTTGTTAATGGCTTCAACTTGACCATTAGCTTGCGAATAATAGGGAGTTGAGTGTTAGACACTGAGAGGGGGGGGTGAATCAGTGTGAAGCCAATTTTACAACTTTTCTTAACTTGTCATAATTAACTACCAATTCATCATTCCATTATTCTACGAATCTCATAATCATTTCATAAACTTCATCATTCACATATCATAGCATATGAATCATCAAGAACCATTACACAAAAGAACACAACATCATATAATTTTGTAATCTTTTTGTATTAGTTTTGGTCTGGATACAACCGTTAGGTAAAATCAGCACCTACTGATACAAAGAGCACCTACTCTTCATCCAGGAACCTGCCTGGTTTTCTTAGGCCCTGCTAAGAAGGGTTTGAGGTATCCTAACCTCAAAAGCAAGACACACTTGCTTTTACAATTACAACTCACTGTCTCATCATATTTTTGTCCACGTCATCACTGTCATATTAAACATCACTACTGCTGGTCATCTACTGCTGCAACACTCTTCTCAATCTTCTCTGTTCATCTTCTGCTGGTCAACACTGCTCATCGCTTCGCTGGTCAATCTCTGCTTCAACGGGTCATCATTGTCAAGCATGCATCATTAGGCATCATCACAGAACAAGGCACTCATCATCATGTACTACTGCTCAAGGATAATGTCAATTCACTGTAAAACATCACTAATATCTGCCCATCATCTAGTCCAGGTTGACTGTGTATGACTCTTGTCCATTCAAAATATCCTCATTAACTTCCACTCTGTTGTTCATGTCATGTCATCAATTTGTCCATAGTATGATCTTTCCTTTGCTCAGCAACTCATCACTGGTGTATTGCAGTCAAAAATTCAATTTGTGATCTCTGCTCACAATATAAGATAGATAACCTTCAAAAAGGATTTATCTGCTATAATATCAGTCAACTTCTACTTATCATCCTGTCACTCACCTGTCATGTTCAACTGCAGCCATCAACTTGTCTCTGTCAAGTCAAGCAGTCATTTGTCATGTCATCAACTGCTGTACTTACTTTCATTTAGCTTTTCAGAGTTGGTTTTCTTTTATTGATCACTGTAGAGTACTTGGCCAATGCACAAGTAACTTGCACAAGGCATTGCAAGGATTTCTCACTATCAACTTAATCAACACTCTTCACATACTCAATTCATTCAACAAGCACTCCAATCTACTCATTTCTTATGTTCAGTTCTGCTTATACACAGGACTTCAACTTCATGTCAAATCACAAAAGGAGTCAACTCACACACATTTACTGTAGTTACATCATACACACATCAACGTTGCATAAGCAAAGGTTTGATTAAGTGCATTGTACATTCCTCACAAAAAATCTGTTATGTCAAACCCATTTCAAGTCAACTTCAAGGTCTACTCCAAGACTTAAACATGTTTCAAACTTACACCCAATCATACATACAGTTCTGTTCTAAAACTACTGCAATCACTATCTCAGGACAATCAACAATTTGAACAAATACTGTGTGGATGATTATATGCTGTCACTCAATGCCATCAACCGTTTTAATACATGTCTGGGATCAATGGTTATTCATAGATGACCTTGACTATTTTCTAATGATAACATTTGCTGACATGAAACTTTATGCACTTTATCAAACATATAATGTAGTTTCCCTGTGGCTCTTATTTTTTTTTATGAATGCTGTGGATGTTTCAAAGGGAATAACCAGTGATAAATTTCTGTTGTACATAACCTTGTTACATGGCTGTCCTCTAATTGCAGCTACCTAAAACAATTCAAACTTCAAACTTATGCTGCTGGTCACTGAATAATCTCAGTAAAAAAAGTTCTCCAACTGTGGAAAATTCGTGAGGTTAGGGCATCATTCCACCCATATCTCAAACTGTTTGAGGGCTGTGTAAATTCGGGACTGGTGTGAGAATGCTGATATAACCCAATGCAAGTTCAAGAGTGGACTGCTCCACCTCCTCTGCTGTTGCTACCACCGAAAACCAGATGGCCTCAATGAGGACTGTCACCTCAAGTCAATCTACCTTTTCTTACACAATTTCATCTTCTACATGAATTATTACTTTGGTTGATATATCAAAACCTTTTATTATCAAGCCCAGTCAATAAAAATTCATGAATCACAGTCTTTAGTCTGCTCCAAAATCCAGATGCCTCCAACCCTTATACATTCATTAGCACTGAGATTTAGCAATTTAATAACAATATTGGATGTTAAAAGGTATACTTACTTGAGCCCAAGCTTATGAAAGATGCTACTCAATCATCTTGCCAAGTCAATGGAAGCTTACTGTTACAAGAGTGTCTACTATCTCAAACTGAGCATGATCATTTCTGTAGATGATCAGAGGCTTCCTTCAAATTAGATTTGAGCTTAACATTTGAGATCTTCAACTGCCAACATGTGAGAAACTCTTGATTAAGTTTTCATTTCTTACTTGACCGAGGTTCAGAGATCAACTTCAAATACATGCCATGAATTTCTTGTCTTTTGGAAGTTAGAGCAGCTTCAGACTTGCTTGCTGTCACAGTACTCCCGTATACCCAAATTCAGAGATCTTCACTGCACCTTCGTTCAGAGAAATCCACCCAAAATTTAGAGAGTTTAAAAATTGACTGTGGCTGTCAAAAATATCAGACTGCTCCTATGTTTTTATCAGACTGCTCCTACGTTTTCATCAGACTGCTCCTGCGTTTTCCTTAGTGGACTGCTCCTCCAAAATTTACCTCAGTCAAACCTCCGAATGTTTCCTTAGAGCTCTTTCTGAAATTCACACATCAAAATGAGGCGGATTGCCTCTTATTTATACACATTTCTCATTAATTTTATGGAGCCGACTTGTCAAAAATAATTTATTTTTGAATTTGAATTTTTAATTTATTTTTGGAGCCGACTTCAAGATCAATTAGATATGAATTTTTATTTTATATTTTTAATATTTAATTTGAATTTAAATCTTATGGGGGTCGACCTTCACATCATCATTGCCAAGGGTTTTACAAGCCACAAGGGCTTCATTAAGGATCCCATTATCAAGGTGCCATTTAACCATCCATATTCACAAGGGGCCACAAACAAGGGTTGTTTGTTTCTTCCATAAGTAAGGGGTTTCACACACACATGAGCCTCTTCAAAAAGCTTCTTCATCATACCTTCATGCAAGTTCATGGCCATCCATCATATAAGTGGGTGCAAGTTCTTCCTTATGCACTTAGGATCATCTTCAAGAATTATAATCTCCATCAAGGCTCATCATGCCATCTAACCATATCAAGTGCCAGTAGCGGGCTCCATGACCTTTGCAAGGGTATCAGGGTCTTCATCAAGGGTTCCAAGTCTTCATGGGCTTCTTCAATATACCAAGGACATGTTCATGGGTTCCATAACATGTCAAGGATCTTACAAGTTCATCATAATCATATAAGAGCTCCGTGACCCCATCAAGGGTGCAAGGTCATCAAACCACTCAGCGTGGGTCCAAGGACTTCTTCATTCACCTCAACCACACCATGAGGCCTCCAAGGGCCAAAATCCATCGTGCCATCACTTGTGGGGTAGATGGGCCTTCTTCTATGGTACCGTGACACCATCAGAGCATAAATGACCATAGAATGGGTCATTAGTGCTTCTCCAACCCATCTAGGGTTTCTCTAATGTCTACCAAGGGCTTCAAGACCATCTCCAGGGTCTTCAATGTCTTCAGCAAGGTGGCGGCTTCAAGATTCATCCTTGTGGGTACAAGGACCTTGTCAACTGGGTACAAGGTGCTTCAAGGCACAAACCCACTCTGTAAGGGATCAAGGCACTGCAGGTGGGACTTGGTGGCATCAATGACATCCCGTGGGGCCACTGCAAGTCCATGTTGGCATCAATGACAATTTCGTCAACAATCTCCCCCTTTGTCATTGATGACAACAACTCATGCTCCCCTTTTGTCTTCATCTCTCCCCCTTTGGCATCAATGGCAAAGGGTGTCCACATACCTATGACTGGAATCTCTGATCACTGCTCACTGCTCCCCCTGTCAATATGCACGATCCTAGGACCTGTCTGTATGCCTGGAGTAACCATCCTTTCTCCGTTGAGTTCATCCTCCAGCCTTATGAACTCAAGGTGTGCTAAGGTCTTTGAGAGACCTTACACTTGGCTTGTCGTATGGCAGCCATCCTCCCTGCTCTGATCAACCTCTCCTATCTGCAACTGCTATGTCTTCCTCATTCATACTTGCTTCTTGGCATCTATCCTTTGATCATTTGTTCCTTCATTTGTATTGGCTTTCCTTGATGAGTTGTCTAGGTAACTTCTCAAGGATTGTTTTCGTGTACTCCAACAATCTTGAGCTTTGTGCCCAAGGCCATTGCAACTATAACACCTCATCGTACGACAATGTACAGCAATGTGACCAACATTGTTGTATGTCCAACATCTGACTGAGCTGTTGGAACTTCCAACACTTCTTTGATCAACTTCATTTCTTCATGCTTGAGAGTATCCCTGACTGTAGGCATTTGATTTTTGATCTTCAAATCTTCTTGCTGATGTATATGAAGGACTCCTTCTTGGTTGACTTCTCTGACTTGCACATTCTTGGGCTTTGTGGCCAAACCCACTGTAGGTGTAGCATCTCAATGTGTGACATGTGGCAGCAACATGTCCAAATTGATTATTGTCCAGGATCTGATTGAGTCATTAGGGATTCCACCACTTCTTCTTTCGTAGAGTCTACAATCCACAGCTTTATGACCAAAGTTAGAACAAAAATAACAATAACCATTGAAGCCACTTTCATACCTGGGTCTTGGAGTTGTTTCTTTTATGAAGTTGCTTTGAGGAATAGACCTAACTCCTTGTTTCATCTTTGAACTTCCAAAGTCCTTGTTGTCATGTGCAAGTGCATGGGGAGCAGCTTTGGACGTTGATGGACTTGCTTTTGGAGTCTTCAGAGACCAAGTGTCATCTTCAAATTTTTCTTTGTTCTTCTTATAACCAAGACTAGTTTTGTTGAGTGGAGATCTTTGGCAATCTAAGATCTTATCTAGCACAATAGAACTGTCCTGGAACTTGACCAAGGTTTTGTTCTTCTTACCTTTCTTCCTGAGCCCAACTACCTCTATTTCCAACTTCTGGACTATCTCCTCCTTTTCTTCTAGCTGACTCTTCAAGATTTCTTCTGTCCTCTTGGCTTCCTCCAGCTGAGTCTTCAGATCATGATTGACCTCTCTAGTTTCTTCAAGCTCTTGAGCATGATTTTCTATATCTTCCTTTTGATTGATCAATTTAATCTTTAATTGTTCAACTTCAGCATCCTTGTCTTTCATTTGATCTCACAACTCTTTGTCCTTGTCTTTGAGCTTTACAAGCAACACTTTCATTGACATGGTCTTCTGCTGATATTCATTCAAGGAGTCCAAGATTTTCTTTTTGAACTTCGTGAAATCACTCTGGTTCAGATTTACTGTGTTTAGGAACCAATTGGCTCTGAGATCAATATTTAGCAACGTGAGATGTATCTCATGTGTAGTCTTTGATAGCACTTCATCATCTTCTGCAAGAACCTTCTCAATTTCATTACACAAGCTATCATTATAATGACAAGAGTCCATACCTTTACTAGAGTCCTCTTCTTGTTTGTCTTCTTCTTGATTGAGCTCTTTTGGGGGCTTGTGTTCTGATTCTTGATCTGTCTTTTCGGGTTCTGGTCTTGCCTTCTGATACTCACTCTCCAACTTGAACCATAGGTTTTTTGCCGAATTGTACTCTCCTACACTTTCCTACACTGAGCTGGGAAGTCCATCCATGAGGAACTTCAAGGATGTAGTGTTGTCCTTCTTTGCTTCCTTCTGTGCAGCTGATTTTCCTTTCTTGTTTGATGGAGCAGGTGGATTGATAACAATTTCCCAAATACCAAACTTCTTCAGATAAGCCTTCATTTTGCTCCTCCAACTGAAATAATCTGTAATATCAAGTACATGCACGTCATTACTTGATGACTCTTTCTTTTCCTCCATTGTGTCTAAGGATCTCCTTCAAGCTTGCTAGGCTTGTGACGAAGGTCGGCTCTGATACCAATTGTTAAACACTGAGAGAGGGGGTGAATCAGTGTGAAGCCAATTTTACAACTTTTCTTAACTTGTCATAATTAACTACCCATTCATCATTCGATTATTCTACCAATCTCATAATCATTTCATAAACTTCATCATTCACATATGATAGCATATGAATCATCAAGAACCATTACACAAAAGAACACAACATCATATAATTTTGTAATCTTTTTGTATTAGTTTTGGTCTGGCTACAACCGTTAGGTAAAATCAACACCTACTGATACAAAGAGCACCTACTCTTCATCCAAGACCCCGCCTGGTTTTCTTAGACCCTGTTAAGAAGGGTTTGAGGTATCCTAACCTCAAAAGCAAGACACGCTTGCTTTTACAATTACAGCTCACTGTCTCATCATATTTTTGTCCACGTCATCACTGTCATATTAAACATCACTACCTGGTCATCTACTGCTGCAACACTCTTCTCAATCTTCTCTGTTCATCTTCTGCTGGTCAACACTCCTCATCACTTCGCTGGTTAATCTCTGCTTCAACGGGTCATCATTGTCAAGCATGCATCATTAGGCATCATCACAAAACAAGGCACTCGTCATCATGTACTACTCCTCAAGGATCATGTCAATTCACTGTAAAACATCACTAAGATCTGCCCATCAACTAGTCTAGGTTGACTGTGTATGACTCTTGTCCATTCAAAAGATCCTCATTAACTTCCACTCTGTTGTTCATGTCATGTCATCAATTTGTCCATAGTCTGATCTTTCCTTTGCTCAACAACTCATCACTGGTGTATTGCAGTCAACAATTCAAGTTGTGATCTCTGCTCACAATAAAAGATAGATAACCTTCAAAAAGGATTTATCTGCTATAATATCAGTCAACTTCTGCTTATCATCCTGTCACTCACCTGTCATGTTCAATTGTAGCCATCAACTTGTTTCTGTCAAGTCAAGCAATCATTTGTCATGTCATCAACTGCTGTACTTACTTTCATTTAGCTTTTCAAAGTTGGTTTTTTTTTTTATTGATCACTGTAGAGTACTTGGCCAATGCACAAGTAACTTGCACAAGGCATTGCAAGGATTTCTCACTGTCAACTTAATCAACACTCTTCACATACTCAACTCATTCAACAAGTAGTCCAATCTACTCATTTCTTATGTTTAGTTCTGCTTATACACAGGACTTCAACTTCATGTCAAATCACAAAAGGAGTCAACTCACACACATTTACTGTAGTTACATCATGCACACATCAACGTTGCATAAGCAAAGGTTTGCTTAAGTGCATTGTACATTCCTCACAAAAAATCTGTTATGTCAAACCCATTTCAAGTCAACTTCAAGGTCTACTCCAAGACTTAAACATGTTTCAAACTTTCACCCAATCATACATACAGTTCTGTTCTAAAAATACTGCAATCACTATCTCAGGACAATCAACAATTTAAACAAATACTATGTGGATGAGTATATGCTGCCACTCAATGCCATCAACCGTTTTAATACATATCTGGGATCAATGGTTATTCACAGATGACCTTGACTATTTTCTAATGATAACATTTGCTGACATGAAACTTTATGCACTTTATCAAACATATAATGTAGTTTCCCTGTGGCTCTTTTTTTTTTTATGAATGCTGTGGATGTTTCAAAGGGAATAACCAATGATAAATTGCTGTTGTACATAACCTTGTTACATGGCTGTCCTCTAATTGCAGCTGCCTAAAACAATTCAAACTTCAAACTTATACTGCTGGTCACTGAATAATCTCAGTAAAAAATGTTCTCCAACTGTGGAAAATTCGTGAGGTTAGGGCATCATTCCACCCATATCTCAGACTGTTTGAGGGCTGTGTAAATTCGGGACTGGTGTGAGAATGCTGATATAACCCAATGTAAGTCCAAGAGTGGACTGCTCCAACTCCTCTGCTGTTGCTACCACCGAAAACCAGATGGCCTCAATGAGGACTGCCACCTCAAGTCAATCTACCTTTTCTTGCACAATTTATTCTTCTACAAGAATTATTACTGTGGTTGACATATCAAAACCTTTTATTATCAAGCCGAGTGAATAAAAATTCATGAATCACAGAATTAAGTCTGCTCCAAAATCCAGATGCCTCCAACCCTTATACATTCATTAGCACTGAGATTTAGCAATTTAATAACAATATTGGATGTTAAAATACTTACTTGAGCCCGAGCTTATGAAAGATGCTACTCAATCATCTTGCCAAGTCAATGGAAGCTTACTGTTACAAGAGTGTCTACTATCTCAAACTGAGCAGGGTCATTTCTGTAGATGATCAGAGGCTTCCTTCAAATTAGAGTTGAGCTTAACATTTGAGATCTTCAATTGCCAACATGTGAGAAACTCTTGATTAAGTCTTCATTTCTTACTTGACCGAGGTTCAGAGATCAACTTCAAATACATGCCATGAATTTTTTGTCTTTTGGAGGTCAGAGCAGCTTCAGACTTGCTTGCTGTCACAGTACTCCTGTATACCCAAATTCAAAGATCTTCACTGCACCTTCGTTCAGAGAAATTCACCCAAAATTCAGAGAGTTTAAAAATTGATTGTGGCTGTCAAAAATATCAGACTGCTCCTGTGTTTTTATCACACTGCTCCTGCGTTTTCATCAGACTGCTCCTGCGTTTTCCTCAATGGACTGCTCCTCCGAAATTTTCCTCAGTCAAACCTCCGAATGATTCCTTAGAGCTCTTTCCGAAATTCACACATCAAAATGAGGCGGATTGCCTCTAATTTATACACATTTCTCATTAATTTTATGGAGTAGACTTGTCAAAAATAATTTATTTTTGAATTTGAATTTTTAATTTATTTTTGGAGCCGACTTCAAGATCAATTAGATATAAATTTTTATTTTATATTTTTAATATTTAATTTGAATCTAAATCTTATTGGGGTTGACCTTCACATCATCATTGCCAAGGGTTTTACAAGCCACAAGGGCTTCATTAAGGATCCCATTATCAATGTGCCATTTAACCATCCATATTCATAAGGGGCCACAAACAAGGGTTGTTTGTTTCTTCCATAAGTAAGGGGTTTCACACGCACATGAGCCTCTTCAAAAAGCTTCTTCATCATACCTTCATGCAAGTTCATGGCCATCCATCATATAAGTGGGTGCAAGTTCTTCCTTATGCTCTTAGGACCATCTTCAAGAATTATCATCTCCATCAAGGCTCATCATGCCATCTAACCATATCAAGTGCCGATAGTGGGTTCCATGACCTTTGCAAGGGTATCAGGGTCTTCATCAAGGGTTCCAAGTCTTCATGGGCTTCTTCAACATACCAAGGACATGTTCATGGGTTCCATAACATGTCAAGGATCTTACAAGGTCATCATCATCATATAAGAGCTCCGTGACCCCGTCAAGGGTTGCAAGGTCATCAAACCACTCAGCGTGGGTCCAAGGACTTCTTCAGGGCTCCTTCATTCACCTCAACCACACCATGAGGCCTCCAAGGGCCAAAATCCATCGTGCCATCACTTGTGGGGTAGATGGGCCTTCTTCTGTGGTACCATGACACCATCAGAGCATAAATGACCACAGAATGGGTCATTAGTGTTTCTCCAACCCATTTAGGGTTTCTCCAACGTCTACCAAGGGCTTCAGGACCATCTCCAGGGTCTTCGATGTCTTCAGCAAGGTGGTGGCTTCAAGATTCATCCTTCTGGGTACAAGGTGCTTCAAGGTACAAACCCACTCTGTAAGGGATCAAGGCACTACAGGTGGGACTTGGTGGCATCAATGACATCCCGTGGGGCCATTGCAAGTCCATGTTGGCATCAATGACAATTTCATCAACATTGAGTTTTCATGGCGAAAACCCAACTTAGCACTTAACTCTGCCATCATCTGATTCCGGAAATGTGATCTATGATCAGTGACAATAGACTGAGGAACTCCAAACCTAGCTATTACATGGTTAAAAAGGAAGAGGGCGACAATCTTACCATCCTTTGTATATTTAGGCATAGTCTCAACCCACTTAGTGAAATAATCCACGGTTACTATGATGTAACCATGCCCCTCAACTGAGGTAGGCTTACAATGCATGAAACCTATCCGCCATTTGGCGAAAGGGCCAACGACAATGACGGGGTGTAATAGAGCGGGGTAGGTGCGGTTTTTCGAATAGAAGTGTTGACAAGGTGGACATTTCTTAATGGCCTCATGACAATATTTAAAAATAGAAGGCCAAAAATAGCCAGCGCGAAGAATTTTCTGAGCTGTAGCCATCCCAGAAAGATGACCGCCACATGCTCCAAAGTGGCAGTTATTTAGAACCTGTTCAGCCTCGTCATGGGTGATGCATCATCAGAGAATGGTATCTATACCATGTCTATACAATGTCTCATTTAGGATAAGATAATACTTCGCGTGGTGACGAATGCGGCGACAATCATCACGAGATATAGTAGGCTGAAAACGTTGTGTCTGGAGATAAATGATTAAATCTCCATACCATGGATCAATTGTGCTTATTAGGAACATAAATTCATCCTGGAGTGAATCACTGGGTTCAGAATCCTTTAAAGCACAGGCAAGGTCACACATCAGCTCTGCAAAGACTAATGATTTCTTCGAAGTAGCTTTGGAAAACTCAAGGTCAAACTCCTATAGGATGACAATCTATCGGGAGTATTTTCCCCCTAGCACCTGACGAGTCAGGATGTAGTACATAGGGTTTTGGTCTGCAAGTACGACAGTGGTGCGAAGCAAGATGTAGTGACAAAACTTTTGGACAGCAATGACCATATCCAATGCTAGCTTCTCCACACACGAGTATCGAGTTTCAGAGTCGAGAAGATTCTTACTGGCGTAATAAATCACGTGTTCTAGGCCATTCTGGTCCTCTTGGGCTAAAACCATTCCGATAGTAGTAGTAGAGGAAACAACATACAAGAGAAAATCCTTTAAGTAATCTGGTGGGTGTATCATGGTTGAATGAGTCAGAGCATGCTTAAGATTATTGAAGGCTCGCTAGGCCTGGTCATCCCAGAAGAATGGAGTATCCTTCTTAAGGAGACGCATATAACCATGCATTTTCTCAGCAAAGTTACAAACAAAACAACGAAGAAAGTTTTCCTTCCCTTGCAAACTTTGGAGTTCAAGCAGGTTGGTTGGTGCAGGTAGAGCGAGTATTGCAACAATCTTTAATGGATCAATCCGAATACCATCCTTGGAAACCACGAAGCCTAAGAGATGTCCCGTTTCAATGCAAAAAACACATTTCTGTGGGTTCAGTCGTATTTTGTAATGGCGACATCTCAAGAAAATGTCTCTAAGACGTTGAGGATGGTTTTCCTGTTGCTGTGAATGCGCAGGGAGATCATCGAGGTACGACTCCATGATGTTCTTAATGTTGTGAAACGCATAGGACATAGAGCGCTGAAATGTGGCCTCAGTGTTCTTAAGACCAAAGGGTAACTTCCTGTAGGAAAAGGTTCCCCACGGGCATATAAATGCTGTCTTATTCTTATCGGCGGACAATATCTCAATCTGATTGTAGCCGAAAAAACCATCCATAAATGAGAAGATGACACTCCCAGTACAGTTATCAATAATCTGATCGATGTGTGGAGTCGAAAAGTTGTCCTTAGGACAAGATTTATTCCCGTCTCGGAAATCGATACAGACTTGAATAGTTCCCTACTTTTTATTCACAGGAACGATGTTCAATACCCATTCCATCAGGGGTATAGGATAGATGAATCCTTCCTTTAGAAGTTTCTCGACCTCGGCTTTGATAGCCGCAACCTTCCGTGGATGGACTTGTCTCAATTTCTGCCTAACCGGTCTGGTTGTAGGATAGGTTTTGATCTCATGGACCATAATAGATGGATCTATCCTAGGAATTTCTTCATAAGACCAGGAAAAAATGTCTTGGAACTCTTTAAAAAGTGCTCGATACTCTTCATTTTTGTCTATTGAACAGTTTTTCCCTATGTGAGCATGTTCAATAGTTCCAGGCTTGACTGATATGTCGATTGGAGCTATTTTGGTAATGTTGCATAAAATGCCTTTAGACTCAGAATCTTGCAACAAGACAGGTGTTTGCAGAACATCGACAATATTAGGACCCAAGAGAGATACAAAATCATTATCTGCTGAATTGGTATTGGGGAGGAACAATGATATGTGATGGTGATCCTCCCATACTCATTCATTCACATTCATAATCTCGATAATAGACTCGTCCAACGGAAAATTCTGGGAGAGATAATCCAGAATAAGAAGCGACAGTTCTAACCAGTAGGGAAGGTGGTAAGGATCCGAAGCCACAAGATGAAGATCATCCGTGGAAACATCGGAAACAGATTGGATGGCATCATAAACTGCTTCATGCGAGCTGAGGGAGGATGTCTCAACAACTTGTTTAACCTTAGGATCATAGCTAAATGAAGAGATCATATTAACTGTTGCTGTTTATGTGCTAGAAGGGGCTGATGGAAACACACCCGTGAGGGCAAAGTCCTTCAACATCCCTACCCCAATCGACTTGTAAGGAGGATGGGACTGACCTAGCAAAGGGACATTATTTGCCATAGGGGTAGTAACGTCCGACGTGCAGAAATCAAGTTGATCAATCATCACAATTATTCCCAAATGTGGAAACTGGAGGGTTCTAAATACCGTCGACGCGACAACGGTCATAGCGTAAAACCAATTTCTTCCTAAGAGAAGATTGTAGTCTAGCGGGGCATCCACTACTTCCACATGAATGGAAATAGTTTTTCCCCCTAGCTCTACTGAAAGGGTCGGCATGAGGCCATGGGGATGGAAACCTCTTCCATCAAAGGCTTTTAGGGTTGTCGGTGATTTTACAAGCTCGGGATAGCCAATGGCTTTCCAACAGGACACAGACAAAACATAGGTTCAAGCACCTTCATCTAGAACAGTCCTAAAGACCTTTTTCCCAACTACTCTTGTTACGATTTGAAAATCCAGTTGGTGAGGTAATCTAGGTTTGAGGTTCTACGGATTGAAATGAATTAGATTCGTGTCACCCAGGTCCATGGCTCATAAGGCGGTCAATAAGTTTTTGTGTTGTGTGGGACAACTTTAGAGCACTTCTACGGTAGACATTGCACATGGTGCTTGAGCTAGGTCCTCTACAACATTATAGAATTGTGCAGCTCGGGCATTAGGGTTAAAAACATCCTTCCTAAGAGTACTCTTGGGCGGACACAAAATCATGTCGAGACTAGGCTTCTCGATTCTTAGGGGACCATTAGACGAGGATGTAGGAGAACTAGTAGAAGGAGCTTTATCTGGAGAAGGTTTCTCGATTTTCTTCTCCTCAGGTTTGTCATATGACTGACTTCGAGTTTCTATATTAATAATTTTCGACGACATCATTCGAATTTCCTTTGTAGGACTAGAATTTCCCTGGTTAGACATGTGGTCTACCAGTTGTTGTTGAGAAGGAAAAGGATCAGTAAGAACTTCCGGTACAGGGTTACTCTTTAAAAACTTATTAATTTCATCACGTCGGGGACACTCCTTCATGAAATGATCGCCACCGCACAATAGGGAGGGGTATTTAGCTTTCCTTTTTCCTTTATTGTCATTCTCCAGGGCCGTAGGTTTTGGATTTTTCTGTTGGTTTCCAGGTTTCTTGTTTTTACCTTTTCCTTTCTTCTTACTACCGGATGATTGCATACTTTGAATAGCATTCACCTCGGTGGAAACCATAGGATTGGAAGGAGCATAAGTGGAAGGACTGGGTTGTTTGGCAGCTTTTACCGCTGACGGAGGTTGGATTGAATCGATAACCCCATCAATAGGAGTTTCTGTAGGTGGCTTAGCCGGGTCCGTCCTGGGATGAGTGCTTGAGGAATAAGGTCATACAAAGTTCCAGATTGGGAAATACCAAGACTAGATACTAAGCGCAACTAATGGCCTGCTCTTCAGTAAAAACACCCCCCATAGCCACATCTCGCGCAATGGGTGGCAACAAAGACTTCGTAAACAAATCAGCTAAGAGTTGGTCTGGGATAGGATCTTTAATGAGCGTTCTCCGCCTTCTCCACTCATGAATATGATCTAAAATGTGTGTGGAGGTATTTTGACATAGAGAGGTCAAAAGGTCTGTACCAGTTTCATAGAGAATGGGTAGCTGAAAGTGTGTGAATAAGATAGTTGCCAAAGCACTAAAATCCACAAACGAGTGTCGTGGAAGTTCAATATACCACTTTGCGGCCATACCAGTCAAAGTACGCTGGAAGAGTCTCAGTCGAATAGAATCATCCATCAAGGAATTTGACGAACACCATAGATGGAAAGTCATACGTGATTTTTGTGATCATCTCCCTCCTTTCCATTGAATTTCGTAATATTCGATGCTAACTTGATTGGAATGGGGGGCCACGAAGGATTGTGTTGGATGGGGTCGTTGATCAACTTGGACAAATCAGGCAAGTCCAAAGTTGCTCAGAAAGGTAATTGATGATTCGGTTCAACATACTGGTAATATTGATAAGGCATGTAACCACCAGTAGGACCGTAAGTGGATTGATACACAGGTTGTTGAAAAGGCTGATGAGACGATGAACCTCCAAAAGATGGCCCTCCAGGGTTAGGGCCGGCAGAACCACCATGGCCATTAGGAGGATTAGGAGGAGGACCACCAGGACCTCCAGGACCACTGAGACCACCAAGACCACCAGGACCACCAGGGGGAGGACCACCAAGAGGAGGACCTCCGGGACCACCAAGGGGAGGACCACTAGGAGTAGGACCTTTGGGACCACCCAGAGGAGGGCCACCAGGCCCTTTGGGGGGAGGGCCTCCGTAAGGTGGCCCTCGAGGAGCTCGAGGACCACCAGGACCCGTAGGAAGAGGACCTCCATAAGGTGGCCCTTCGGTACCTCGAGCCGTATGAATAGGTATTCCTCCCAATGCTGGCATGTAGGACCAGTTGGGTTGCCCCCCATGGAGTGAAGGTATTTCCAAGATATGGAATTCCAGTGTATGACATGCCTGTAGGGGTAGGTTGGTAATTCATATTTCCCATAGGTCTTTGATTTGCTGGGTGACCATACCCCGAGGAAGCTTGATTAACTACAGGTTGTGCCCCTAAGGGTTGACCTGAACTCAATGGAGGGGTAGCTATATTTGTAGGAGGAACGTAAACTGTGGATGTGCCTACATTAGAGGCCTGTCTATTATGAGTAACAACTCCACTAGAAGGTAACATACATCATGCAGGGGGTTTCCCCCTGCCACTATAAGGTACTGATACAACTGGAGTTCAAGGTTGCCCCCCAGCCCTAGAAGACCTAGGAGGACTAGAAACAGACCTAACATTTGCAACCGTAGGGTTGAAAGTTTGACCTGGGTGGTGTGAAGTCTCAACATGATCAATAGGTTTCATAGAATCAACTAGTGAACGATATCCGGTAGGCCAAGGATCCGTATTATGGGGAAGAAGAGTTGACATAGGTTCTTTATGAGGGATTGGGGTTGCTAAGATAGTATCTAGTCTTTGTATTCTCTCTTGAAAATATTGTGCACGGTGAATAGCTGATTGAATTTGTCTATATTCCTCTTCAGTTGGTGAAGAATGTTTAGGAGAGGGCCTATGTACTCCAAATGAAGCAATGGCATGTCCCATAGAAGTTCCCCAAAATGGAGCATCTGGACCATAATCTGGACGAACAAGACTATCAACACGACCTTCCATAGGACCATGGAAAGAAGTGTCACCCACAGGAGGTTGTTGGACCAAGGGAGTAACGTAAGAAGCAAATTGGTCTCTGCTTTCTACAACTAGGTTCTCTTCCACTTGGGAAGTAGTTGTAGCTCCTTGGTCAGTAGCTTCCACTAGACCTTCTCCTATAACAGGAGGAAAGTCAGGTGGTAAGCCTTGTGTTCTTCTGGATTGTCTCAAACGAAACTCAGCTAGATTGCACAGTCACTAACCTAACCTAGGGTTTCAAAGCTAAGAAAAAACACACCAAAAAACTTTCTCCTACTCAAGCTATAGGCTAACAAGCAAATTCAAATGACAGGATGAGCTCAAATGGTCGGTCTCTCACTAGGATTGTCATGTAGGTGCAACTCGCGATATACCACAAGGGTACGTGCGTAGTAATCTCCCTGAATGATGTTTTCGGTGTATTGCTCCACACAAGATGACCAAAAGGATTTTCTCAGATAGATAAGGTATCCTAGTGGGGTCTCTCGGTATACTCAAGGTACGTGGGAGCTCAAATCGGTAGTAGTGCTATCTAATGCACAATCGTTCACAAGGGGCCTTCCGATATACAATCGAGTACGTGAAGTACCTTTCTATATACCTCAAGGGTATGTGAAAGCCCGTTTGATATACCGACGGTACATGAAAGAACCGCGTGAGTCCCGGGTTGTAGTGTGGACTAATAACGACAACTCCTACGTTAACGACGTCCGAACACGTCTCTAACCTATCACTCAAATTTCTATACAAATTTTAAACCTATAACTACTGTTAATTTTAAAGTGGACGGTTAGGTGAATGCATGAGGTTTTGACAGAAAAGTAAAACCATGCAAATATGAAAATGCAAGTTCATTCACTTTACAATTCAATATGCCTAATTACAGGAAGGAGAGAGAGTGTTTTCTTTTTCAATTTTGCTTTAAAACCAAAAAATTCCCCAAATAACTACACTAAAAAATTCTTTTTCCGAGCATACAATCAAACAACACTTCTTCAAATCAACTCTTTTTGAAAGCAAATAGGTAGGGTAAGATCTCTTTTCAACGAAGAAGAAAGACAAAAAGCACTCAAATATGCATATGCAAGCTCTTTTTCCGATTTTTCTAAAACATGGAAAGATCTAACATAAACTATTGATATTTTTTCCTTTTGATGAGATAATGATGCAAAAGAGACAAAAGAAAAAAGGAATCCTGAAAGCTTGTAAGGCTAATCAGAGACCCGGTGACTTGAGCCCAATAAAACAATAACCTAGTCTCAACAAATTTTATTTTTTAGAGCGAAAAGAAGTCTTTCTCACACTTAACGAAAAATAGAAACAAGCAAACTGATTTAAGGGAGTCTTTCTTTTTAGTACTAATCTATAACAGGCAGAGATCTAATCTGACCTAAAGCTTCCAAAAACTCCTTTCAGAACAAACTTACAAGCAATAATGAAGGATGAATCTAACCGAGCTTTTTGTTTTTTGATTTTGACAAACAAGCAATTTCCACACAAAATTTTTAGATTTAAATCACTCAGGAAACTTAAAACAAGTCTGGACAAAACTAACTGAACACACAAAAATCCAAAAATCACAAATCTTTTGCAAAAATTTGAAAAAATTAAGGTCTGGGACAGGCCTACCTGGCACCGTGCCGAAGGGGTTGTTGACAGAGCGGTTTTGAAGCAGAACCGCTTCTCGTTCACTGAACTCAGGCGGTGGCACCGCTTTTTGCCTAAGGCACATGTGCGGTTCTCTATAACAATCCAGAACACATGGAGAGCGAAAAAATCAAGTTAGAAATTGCAAAAAATGATGAATCAACAACAATACAGAGCATATAAAGTCAAGGTGACTCAGATCAGAAGAGATCTGAAGATTTCAAACCAAAACTTCACTAGGCCAGATGTAGATCTGACTGCAAAGACGGGAGGTTGGATCTTGGATTCAGAAAAGAATAGTTCATAAACTGAGGAAGACCAAAACAGATAAGTACATCCTCAACGGAATTGCCAAATTTGTTATCAGGAATATAACACCTTCTGCGGACAAAAGCTGTTCCACTGGTCTAAATGTTTCAGATCTAGAACAAATGAGTAACCACTAGGTTGAAGACTTTCCCTGAAAGCTATGGATGCCTGGAATAAAACTCTGATGAAAGACCTGTAGACCTGCAGAAGCACATCAAACATACAAAACCATCAAATATACCAGAAAACTATCCATAGATCCATATTAGTGACTAAGGAATCCAATAATATATATGCGAGATTTAACACAACATATATATGGGAAGGAAATCAACTTTGCATTAATATATGAATGAAAGAGCTTACAACCGTTTTGCCTTAGTGTCGATGCACTCCTTCACAAGACTAGCACCTCATCCCTGATAGCTCCAACTTGCTCCACTATGCTCTCTAATGGATTAGGCCAGGATGTTAATTCAACAGCATAACTTTACTTCTTTCTTCCCTCCAATCAACCATGGAGAATGAGCTTGTATTTATAGGGCTCAAAGAGATAGGAATGGTTGAGAAATTGGTGGGTGAGGTGGCCATGAGATCCTCAAAGGAGGGATCTCGAGCTTAATTGACCTAGGTGAGTAGGGATAAGGCTAGACACGAGGATTTTGTTCTAGAAGCTTCGTGAAACCTCATTTTTTTCACTTTTTACCAAGGGCACCAGTTATACTCCTTTATGACAGAGTGGTGAAGGGTGAGAACCACACCAACAACAAAGGTTAAAGGCAGTGGCACCGCCTGGTTTCCACATAACTTGGGCGGTGCTACATAAGGTACTGCTTATCTGCTTGAGGGTAAGAGCGGTGCTGAAGTTTTGTATGTTAAAACCAACATCTAGAGCATGTTTCACTTCAAGTTTGGGATTCGAGGGCAAATATCTATGTTAGGGACCCTATCACATGCTGGTGAGATAATTTGAGTGTAACAACTCACCTTTCATAATAAATACACTTTGTAAACTTGATTCATAAGGAATAAAATTTTCCTTGATTATAAAATAAATTATTTTTAACTAAAGGCCTTTAACTCCTTTTTGTTTGTCAAACTTGGAATATTTCATACGTGTGCAGGCCTTTAACTCCTTTTTGTTTGTCAAACCTGGAAAATTTCATACGTACGCATCAATGCTTTTCCTTTTATACATACGCACCGTCAGCGCATTTCCTTTTATACTTACACACCGTATTATATTTTATTAAAAAAAAATATGTGTTATCTAAAAAATCACGACTTGATGCATTACCTAATAAATCATCCCCTGGTGTGTCAAAGATAATCAAACGCACTGGGTTATTTTATTAAAAAACCCATTACGTTTTATTTCAAACCCTAAACAAGGTGTGTAATTTCATCATAAATGACTCGATGCATCTAGTATAACCTAACTTATTGGTTCACATTTCATAAAAAAAAATTAAAAATATGAAATTTTATTTAAAAACCCAAGCGTTCGACTTTCGGGTGCATCGAAATAGGGTTATATAAAAAAATTTTACCGCAGTGTCAAGCTCAATTTTACCCCTCTACCGTGCATCTAAGCCACCTGCACCAATTTCATACATCACCCACCTGGATGCCTTGCCACATGTGCTCATTCCTTATTGGATGTTGACACATTGCTCGATCTTATTGGCTGTTGACTTGAGTTTGAATTTTACCAAATGGTGGACAAAAATTCAAATTCTCTATACATAGGCAGGATGTCTCCCTACGTGTGATTTGTTGATTGTAGAGCCTGGTTTTCTTGATTCAGAGATGTTATTATTTTCAGTCCTGTCTGGATACAAACACCTGAGAAGGGGATATGGGGGGGCTTTCCCTCCCATTATAGTCATTAGGGGTTCCAAGGGGGCCGACGACTATTTTGGGAGGCCCCCTGGTAGGGTTTTGGGGGCAACACCCCTGTAGCAAAAATTTAGGAAAAAATGCCTTGCAAGTACTTGTAAGAATGAGGTACAAAGGAGGAGAGATAGATAACTGTTGAATACTTCTTATTACTTCTTTTGATCATCTTACTATTCTGAGGAAGTTTGCAGGGTTTTCTCCTTTATGGTTTCCCTAGCTAAAATCTTTGTGTTTCATGTATCTCTTATATCTTATGCATCTTGTTGTACTTGTTATTCTTTCAGATAAATATCCTAGAGAAACTAATCAGATCTAAATAAAAACTAACATGGTATCAGAGCCTATCTAAAAGAAGGCACTATGCAACAACAAAAACGAGGGATTCCTAGTTCAAGATGTTTTCTCCACGGATCATCAAGAAAAGAGGGTTAGGCTAACTTGCCGTAGTAGGGCGCATGTTTTGGTGGAAGCAGTTTCAAAGTTGAAGAAGTTTCATTTTTTACCTTGTCAATATTGCCAAGAGGAACTAGGGCATCAAGTTTGGGAGGCTTCCCACCACAGTTTTCAGAAAATGACCTTATTGAGCAACTCACCTCAAGGAGGCACATCTTTCTGTCTAGACATATTTCGTTTGGAAAATTAGGGTTTCTCTAACAAACCCTAGGTCAGCCAACTCCAAAACTAGGTCCAACAACTCAAATCGGTAAGATCTAAATCTTTACTATTTCCATTTGAGGTCCTGATTTGAAAAGATGACTCAGCATACTCATCTTGAGGACAAGCTTGGAGGGGTTGATAACTTCCAAGCATGGAAGTACATAATATCTCTGATTCTTGAAGAAAATGACTTGGATTAGTTTATCACTAAAGAAGTTCAAGAACCAGAGGGACACGAGGCTAAGGTTGCTCATAAGAGAACCATGTCTAAGGTAAAGAGAATCATTGCAGATTCTATTAAGGATTGCCTCATCCCCCATGTGTCTTCATTCAAGACAACGAAAGAAGTATACGATGCTTTGACAAAGATATTTGAAGGAAAGAACATCAACCATAAATGACTTTGAGGAACTAGTTGAAGAATGTGAAGATACAAAACTTCGAGACTATACAATTTTACTTCACAAGGGTTTTTCAAATCAAAGAACAAATTGAAGTGGTTGAAGAGAATGACGAAGAAGGAGAAATTGTAATGAATACCTTGAATGGTCTCCCTAGATCATGGGACTCATTCATTCAAGGGATTTGTGCAAGAAGGAGGCCGATCTCTTTCTGCATACTTCGAGAAGAATGTGCACAAGAAGAAGCTAGACTCGTGACAAGAGAAGAGAAGATAGGAGCAACAGAAGATCAATCTCTCATGGTTCATACCAGGAAGAACTTCAAGAAGAAGGAGAAGAAGGAGAACTTTCATCACAACACAAGAAGGAAAAGAAGCAAAAGAAGAACAAAAGAGATACTTCAAATGTTCAATGCTACACTTGTGATGAAAGGGGACATTTTGCAAGAGATTGTTCCATCAGGAAAAAGAGACACCATGCTCATATTGCAGAAGATGATGAACCAACAAAAAAAAGATTCAGATGAGAGAAGGATGATCCCGATGAAGAGTATGTGCTAATCTGAACACCTACTGGCACTATCTCACATAGAAGTAATGATTGGCTTGTGGATAGTGGAGCTTCTAAAGACATGATGGGATACAATGAATCATTCGTCAATATGTCTGAACATGAGTCACCTCACAAGGTGAAACTTGGGGATGATTACCAATACCCCATAAAAGGGAGTGGAGAAGCTTCATACAAGCTTGACTCCAGGAAATATCAAAAGATGAAGGATTTCCTATATGTTACAAGATTGAAGAAGAATCTTCTCTCCATTTATCCACTAGATACAAAAGGAATTAGGGTTTCTTTTGTCGATGGCCAAGTTCTAATGTGGCCCAAAGGAAAGACAATAGAGGATGCAACAATTATTGGAGAAGAAGACAAAGGCTTGTACAAGCTAAAGGGACAACCTGAATAAGCACTGGTTCATGAGTCGATTAAACCAAAGAAACTGTGGCACAGAAGGCTTGCACATGTGCACTACATAGCACTCCTGATGGCAAGCAAAGCAGTCTCAGGATTTCCAGAGATCCAAGAAAAGCATGAAGGCATTTGCAAAGGATGCGCTGAAGGAAAGAATGTGAAGAAGACAATTCTTAGCAATGAAAGCAAGGCTAAAGGAATCCTAGAGATAATACACTCGGATGTATGTGGAACCATGTCTTCTAGCTCATTAAGCGGGTATGTGTATTATTTTTCCTTTATAGATGATTTCTCACATAAGAGTTAGATATTTTTTTGAAAGGGAAGAGTGAAGTTTTTAGTAAGTTCAAAGAATATAAAGCCTTGGTCTTGAACTAGACTGATATGAAGATCAAGATTCTATGGTCACATTGGCAAAGAATTCACCTCGAAAGAAATCAAGGAACTCTATAGAGAATATGGGATTAAGAGGGAGTTGAGCACTCCATACAATCCTCAACAGAATGGGGTTGCAGAATGAAAGAACCGAACCATCATGGAAGCAACAAGAGCTATGTTGCATGACCAAGATCTTCCTATGCAGCTTTGTGCGGAGGCAACAAGAACAACTGTGTATGTACAAAACCGCACTCCTCATCGAGCACTTGACAACAAGACTCCTGAAGAGGCTTTCTCAAGAGAGAAACCAAAAGTCAGCCATATGGGAATATTTGGCTTCCCGGTGTACATACATATCCCAAAGGAGAAAAGGACCAAGCTCGATCCTTTTGGGAGTAAGGGTATATTTGTAGGATACATTGATAAATCAAAGGCCTGCTGAATGTACTTCCTAGGATTCAAGAATATCGACATCAGTAGAGATGTTACCATTGATAAAGACTCGACACACTTCAGATCCAAGAGGATACCTATCCAAGAAGTCAAGAAACCTGAAGAGACGAGAGTCCGAGATATGGAAATTGGAGAAGCAATTCCAGAAGACCCTGAAGATCATGACATGACGGAACCACAAGAACCGGTAGAGACAATCCTCGAGAAGGACTCCCACAAGAGGAAACCATCATGGGAATGGGAGCTCATATGAGAAGCTGAAAGGTATGGCGCTCTAGAAGGAATACATAGAGAGAGAAAGAGGTCAAATCCCTACAGTAGCTATGTGGCCTTGCTATGTGACATCATTAACAGAGAAACTTCCACCTATGAAGAGGCTACAAAGAAGAAAGAATGGAAGGATGCTATGATTGAGGAATATCGATCGATCATGAAGAATGATGTCTAGAAGATAGTTCCGAGAACAGAGAAGAAGTCTATGGCTTTAAAGTGGATCTTCAAGATCAAGCATGCTGCAGATGGAAGCATCGAGAAATGCAAGGCAAGGTTCGTAGCACGAGGCTTCTCATAGAAAGAAGGCAAAGACTACGAAGAGAAATTTGCACTTGTGGCGGGGTACACTTCCATTAGGACCATACTTGCATTGGCAACAATTATAAAATCGAAAACACACCAGATGGATGTCAATGCAAATTTCTTGAATGGTGTAGTCGAGGAGGAAGTGTACGTGGAACAACCACTGGGATTCGAGACACATGACATGAAGACCCATGTGTGCAAATTGAATATGGCCTTGTATGGATTGAAAAAAGCACCAAGGCCATGGTACGATAGAATGGATAACTTCCTGATGATCTTGGGCTTTACCAAGACTAAAGTAGATTACAACCTCTACTTCAAGGTTGAAGACGAAATACCTGTGATACTCCTGCTATATGTTGATGACTTATTTCTGACATGCGAAGAGGAACTCATTACGAATGCAAGGAGGAGACTTGCTACAGAGCTCAAGATGAAATACATAGGTATGATGCCCTACTTCTTAGGCATGGAGGTGTGACCAAGTGCAAATGGATTCCATATTCTCATTACGAATGCAAGGAGGAGACTTGCTACAGAGCTCAAGATGAAAGACCTAGGTATGATGCCCTACTTCTTAGGCATGGAGGTGTGACCAAGTGTAGATGGATTCCATATTCAAGGAAAGTATGCAGTGGAGATTTTGAATGTTGGATTGCAAGGTGATCAACGACTAGAATTGGTACTACAACCCTAGTTTATGCCACCTATGCTCCTAGCTCTGCTGCTATAGGTTCTACTAGTGTTGGATCTACTGCTTATGCTGGTAGTGGATCTAGGTAATAAACTAGGTCAACTAGGACTAGGTAAAATGCACCTGTTGGTATTGGATTGCCCTTATGCTTGGGTAAGCTACAGGTACTGATGCTTCTACTAGTTATGCTACAGGTGCTGCTGGTACTAGCTCTGGTATTACCCAGAGCAGATTTTGTATATTTTACAGTTTATCGTTATAGGAGTTAGGCTTTAGATGGAAGATATGCGTGGTGGACAGTGGATCAGTGATTAGTTGGAGTACATGTGTGGGTGAGTTATATCTTATACGTGGAAGGGAAATGATGGGATCAATGATAAGATCTTTGAGAGAGAGTCTCCTTAAGGTCCTAGTGCCAGGATTGTGGTAGTTTTGGTGGTTGTAGCTACTAGCGCGCATCATGGAAACATTATAGGTGGAGGCCTAGTTCCCTTGATCAGGAGGATGGTAACACAACAGACAAGGTATGCTCTAGGACATATGATACTAAGGGTAGTTAACAATTATTTAGATGCATAGGCAGAGTGCAAAATTAAGTCAGTAGCAGGTGTCTCATTATTATGGATTTGGATATGGGAGCATGTACCTTTGTGGTGATTATATAGAAGAGCACCGCTAAAGTGGAAAAGAGATGAAATTTGTGGTGTAATCGTTGGCTATCTAGAGGAGGGAGGTTGGTATAGGTTAAATCAATATTAGATGCTATCACTGTCTTGGATACCAAAAGGTGTTTTGGAAATGATTAGAAGGTTATGTTTAAAATAGATTTGGTAAGGAAGTAGAGACAATAAAGGGCTACCATTGGTAATCTGGAAAAAATTAGTTGTTCCAAAAGCCTGAGGGGTAGCCACACCTATGGAATATAACTTGAAGCTTCTGAGTATTGCTTCATATGAGTTGGTTGATGCCATGATGTATCATCAGATGATTGGCTCATTGATGTATCTGACGAATACGAGACCATACATATGATTTGCGGCGAACACTCTGATCCGGTTCCTGACGGATCCAAGACATGTTCACTTGATTATTACAAAGCATGTTATAAGGTACCACATGGTACAATGGATTATGGGATCAAATGTGATGTGAATCAGAAGACTAACCTACACGGTTATGTTGATTCAGAATGAGTAGGTAGTGCCACTGACAAGAAGAGCACCTTAGGTCACTGCTTCAGTTTGGGATCTGGCATGATATCATGGTTCAAAGGGAAGAAATCATGTGTGGCATTGAGTATAGTCGAGGCAAAGTATGTTGTCGCTTTCTCAGTTTGTTTGGAGGCAGTGTGGCTGCGAAAGCTACTGTTTGACTTATTTTATCTCCAGTTGGATGTGACTTGTATCTTTTACGACAATCAGAGTTGCATGAAGCTATCGGAAAACCTAGTGTTCCATGACAAGTCAAAGCGCATCGAGATCAAGTTCCACTATATCATGGATATGGTGCAGAGAGGAGGACTGAAGCTCTAGTACGTGGAAACAAAGAAGCAAATAGTCGATGTGTTGATCAAGCCTCTAGAGAGAGTGAAGTTTGAGTACTTTGGAGAAAGACTTGGTGTGATCTAGATCAAGATCCCTTGAAAGATGGAGAGGTGTGTTCTAGCATAGTTAGAGAGACAAATTTTCTGAGGGTAATATCCTGGCAAAGTTCGTATGTTCCTTAGATGTAATTAGTCCTGTAGGTTATCCTTAGATAAGTATTTGTGAAGCTTGTAGGTTATCCTTGGATGTAATAAGTCCTCATGTGTTTCTATGCTAGAAATAATTGATGTATAATATGTCACATGGGAAATTAGACACGTTGTCTAAGCAGGAAAAATCCTGGTGAAGCAGGAAGCTCGGACGTAATTAGTCATTTAGGTTGTCCTCAAATGTAATCAGTCCCGATGAATCTCACAAGTTATCCTTCGATGTAATCCATCCTGTGACAGGTTATTTGAGTGTAAAATGAGACCTGGTGTGGTATGCAGATTACTCGAATGTAATAAGCCCCATGGGTTGTCTGAGTGTAAAATGAGACCTAGCGTGGTACACAGGTTACTTCGATGTAATACGCCCCGAAGGTTGTCTTATCGTAAAAGATCATGGATGTAGGTTTTTTATATGTAATAAGTCCTTGAGGTTGACCTGGGAACGTAAAAGGTCCTAATGTAGCAGGTTGTTTGGTTATAATCAATCCTTACATGTATATGTCTTCCCATGTTGAGATGATAAAGTCATGAAGCACAAGAGGTGCACCTAGGCGGTTCTCCCTTTATTGGTAGAACGCAGGTTGACCATGCAAAGATCTAATGCACTGAGTGTGCTCCTAGGCGATTCTCGCATAGTAGAAGATGCAGGCTGTCTTAATGATGTGAAAAATATCCTATCTTACTATAATGGTGAAAGAATGCAGGTGGTATGCATCTAAAGCTTTTTTTTTGTGCAGGACAAAAGAGATGCTTTGGATATGACGAGATGAAGGTAGGAGACGCAGGTTATTTCCATGGAAATATAAACAAGGGCCTGAACTGTTCCCATGAGATGGCTTACTCGAGATGTGATGAAGACCTGGATGAGGACTAGGCCTACACCCAGTCGAGAGAGGGCTAGCTCTTTAGAAACTTCCGATGAAAGATAGTACCATTCGATGATCAATAATAAGAAGATGATGGCAACAACTATGATGATGAATCTATGACTCCATGATGATGACTCTGCAATGAAGAATTTACCAGATGTGTTGATGACTTTGCGATGAAGACTT
The DNA here is from genome assembly GCA_001517045.1 of Pseudotsuga menziesii. Lineage (NCBI taxonomy): Eukaryota > Viridiplantae > Streptophyta > Pinopsida > Pinales > Pinaceae > Pseudotsuga > Pseudotsuga menziesii. The sequence continues at coordinate 360,060 of LPNX010811566.1, forward strand.
GACCAAATGTGTTGATAAATGGGATCATATGTACTTGGAGGTGGTGGTGGTTCGACTAGGTGAGGATGAGAGGGTGGTTTCTTGACTAGGTGAGGATGCGAAGGTTGTGGGACTACTGGGTGAGGAGAAGAGGGTGGTAGGTCAATTAGATGACTAGGCAAGGGTGGTCAAATGACATGTGGTGGGTCGACTAGGTGAAGAGGAGAGGGTGGTCGATCGACCTATGGTGGGTCGACTAGGTGAGTAGGAGAGGGTTGTTGTACAGCATATGGTGGGTCAACTGAATGAAGAGGAGAGGGTGGTCGGTCAACCTATGGTGGGTTTCATAGGGTGGTCACATGAACTATTGTGTAGGAGAGGGTGTTTAGTTTTCCTATAATGGAGGAGAGGGTGGTCAAATAGAATTCTGGAGAAGGAGAAGGAGGAGGTGTAGGATCACCACCCTCATTAGATGAATTGGAACTAGCACTCCCATCTAGCTGCCACCTCTCTAGTATCCTGGTCACACCCACAATATGACACATGATCAATGTCATATCACATGAAATGCTTCTCCAAATTTGAACAAGATCCAGGTCTCTCATGATCTCGTTGGACCGAGTAGGGTGCACTCCTTACCGATCCAACAACCTAGACAACTAACCCACCACTTCCTGACAGAATCTAGCATTTGGCCTGCATTGCAGGCCAGGTCTTCGTAATTGTGGTAGCTTCTTTTCCTCTGGCATGTGCTCATCTGGTTGGGGAGGAACGTTCCCAACATAACTGTCAATATCTTCAAAATGGTAAAGAACAATAATTAAACAATGTATTGAAAATGCTATAATAAATTACATATGAATTAAAGTAGACAATAAAATGCAATTAGATTAATCAAAACATAAATCTAATATTACCTCTACCATATGATGGATCATCTGCAACGAATAGGATTTTAGGACATCCTTGCCAAGCCAACCCTACATATGTGTACACTACCATATCTAGGGTGTTATCACCCTCACCGAAAAGTAAATCAAGTGAATCTTGAGTGATCCTACCATGGAAATAAAATTGTCTCCTCTTGGGAAAAATTCCCCCCCACATGTGCATATACACCTCGGTCATCGACCTAAGACATTGGCTGCAGAATGAGAACCAAATGGACGAAAACCTCTCAAAAAATAAGGAAAACAAATGTGAGCAAACTAGAAGACCGTCCTGCCATCGAACATAGACTAAAAACGATCTAGAACAAAACAAATTGCCACAAAAAATGGAAGACCACCTAATACATCTAGGTCACTGCACTAAATAATCAACATAATATAATAATGGGTAATTAATGTGTTTCCCATTAGTCGTGAGATGGGCTACTACCATGACCAAAAGCGAGAGGCACCTAACCTCCTACACATGAAAATACGATATTTGAAGTTGTCCACCAACTACTTGGAAGTCACCAAGGGTAGTGGCATCCTCGCTGACATATCTTAGTACATATGTCATTTCACTGGCTGCTACAACTCCAAGTGGAACATTGGAGAAATGGGGTGAATTATCCACTCTCATGGATAATACTGTGATGAAGTATATGTCCTCTGTGGGATATAACCACAGATCAAGAACCACCCTAAAATATTGTTGTCACTTATCCCAACAAGGGATCAACTATATCAACAACTGAGAATTCCCCACTTAGCGATGTGTCCTTCTCATAAAAATTTTGGAGTCCAACATGGCATAAGAGCTATATAGTCTATGGGGTAATAGGATGAGGCAGGAAATCCCTTTCCCTCTCTCTAGTGTCCCACTCTCGGACAACATTGTATTGGTCTTGTTAGTTTTTCCAGTCTTGTTGTTGCTTTTATAGATCCTCTCTCTATTTAAACACATAAATTTAATAAAAAACATTTTGATATATATATATATATATATATATAAATAAAACATAAAAAAGTTACTAAACTACTTTTTTCTCAAAAAAAAATTCAAAGGTAATCAGTGAACCCATAAAACAGTTTTGCACCATTATTGATGCTTATGTAAACTAATCGCACTATGCGCAGTGCTAGAAAATAAAACACGCACCAAAAACAGTGCGATAATATTTAAAGTGCACCACAAAAATAAAAACATTTCCTTTTTAAATATATAACTTTCGGTGCTTTATATATGAGTATGCACAAGTGTGCTCATATATAAACAAAGCACTGATCAAAAACATTTTTTTATTAATACAATTGATGATGCTTATTCTTAAGACACGTTGTAGATAGTGCATCAATATCTCCTTAGCACAGGTGCATCCGTGTATACAGTGAGCATTGGTATGTTCTAAAATATATTACATGGTTTGGGTGTTAAATTTATAAATGTGTCTTCAAAATAATTTTTAAGGTGTGTATTAAGCAAAGGAATGCACCATGGGCGGTGCGTCCAAATATTTAAATCACACACTGTATGTGTTATTTTCTTTTGTTAAATGGTGAGTTTTCTTTTATCTTCACAACAGTGAATGGTGCATCATGCTTATGATAGAGCATCAATAACAACGCATTCATTTATTCCAATCACACTATGAGTTTTTAAAAGTTAATTGTTTGTTAAGTTTACTGGAGCATTGCTATTTATTTTCACACACCGCAAAATGGTGTGTACATGCTATAAAAATGCACTGCACACAATGCACAATTTTTTTTAAAGGTGCATTTTGTCGGTGCGCTCAGTGTCTAAACATAGTGCACCGATCACCGAGGCCAGTGTGAGTCGAACTGAAAATGCTCACCGCACAGTTTAATTTTTTTGAAGACAAATGCCATTTCAAAGAAATTTTCAATTTTTATTCTGCTAAAAAGTTAAATGATAAATTAATAAACAAAATACCTAGACTCTTGCTTGCTCAAGAGGCATGGTTACGACATATAGAGAAACCAAATTTTACAACGACATGGAAAAGTTTCTAATTCCTTCAACCAATCAAATCACAAGAGAAATCCAATGAGGTGCAACAAGCATGGGGAGTGTGGGTGTAAGATAGCAACATCGATGCTTGGGTGGCCCAAGATTGTCTTCGACATTGAGAAAATGACTTTTTAGTGCCATTTTTAAATTTTATTTTACGCTATTGTGGTGTGCTCGATTTAGCGGTGCACTGATGCTTATTTTTAGGATACACATCGATGTGCTTCGTTTAATTGTAAGCACTGTTTGATAGTCTATTTAAAAAATATATTTTACATCTCATCCGATGCATGGTATTTTGTTAAGAACCCATGTGTCTTTATATATCTAACGCATCATAGAGTCGTAGAAGGTAAACTAAAAATAATTTTTTTCCAGTGCAATGTGGTGCAATGTTTCATGCACTGATGCATCCATTTCATTCAACATTGTACATGGTTTGTCAAGAAAATAAAATAAAGATATTTATAAAATCCTCCATTGAAATGTTTTGATACCGATACTTTTTAATGATGCACACCAATGCATTTTGATAGATGTGGAGCATCGTATGTTCTTTATAATATTTTTTTGGTTTATGCTTGGTGCTATAGTTTCACCTATATCAATGCATTTTTTTCGTCATCATGCACGATCGATATTGATGAGAACACAATATATATTTTTCTGAAAGTCCATCGAGCTATGTTGTCTTCGACACTAGTGCTTTTTTATTGTTACACAACAGTGCGTGTGTTGTATTGGCGCACTGATGCTGGTGTATAGATCAAGAGCCCCATATGTTTTTTGGATTTTGGTCGATGCTTTGTTATGCCCACATGTATATGCGTGAAGAGTTCCCCATCATGTACCGACAAGTTTTGACGACAATATATATATATATATATATANTTTTGTGTTTTAGCACACCGATTGAAAAGCTCCACTATAAAAAAATGAATCGGCTTTTTTTTGTGCGAGCTCTGTAAAAACCTCCTCTAGAAGGTGTTTTCCTTGTGATGTAGTGTAGTAGATATTAAACATTTTGTATGAGAAATAATAAATTTCGATGTATAGTAATGTACTACATGTATTGTTGTGAGAGGACCTTGATTCATATAGCCTAATATTGTTTTTCATAAAATGTTGATATTTATATTTATATAACTCTATTTTACATTATGGATTTCTAGTTAATTAAGTTAAATTTTATGTAGATTTGGTTGAGAGATCATGTTTTAAATGCATTGCTTTATTCACTCTATTTCATAAGTTCATCTAAAATTATTAGAAGTAATTTGGTAGCATTCAAATGCACAAGAGAAAGTGTTAGATTGTAATATTAACATTTATTGGGTATTAAATCTATACAAGTTTAATGTACACTAGTTTGATTAGATCCTTTACCTTAATAATATTAAGATTTATTGGGTATTGTCTATAAAAGTTTAATGCACACTGATAGAAATTTTTTGCTTTGGTGGTTATTGACAATACTGCAATGGAAATGGTATTGTTTGGAATAGTTTTGGCCAATGTCTTTCAACTATTTCCTCTCTATATTTTTAGTAGCCAAGTTAGCAATGTGTATCTTCACAAGGAAATTCAATATTTTTATGCTTAATTCTTTCTTTACCTATGGAGTATCTATATTCTTTTTTGATAATTTATTCATTGATTTAACCTTCCTTAGTTATGGTTTTGCTCTTCAAAGTTTTGGAGTGGAGTGTTAAGTGATAGTATTTGGAAAAACGAACTGGCCACAAGCCCAAAGTTACCGCCACTTGCAAAAGGAATTGTTGGCCATAGGCTGGTGGGGGAAAATAACCTCGATTTGATACCAATTGAATCTGATCCAATAGCTTGAGTACAATATGTTATAAATTTACGTAGAGAGAGTAATAATTCAAGTCCTTTGGAAAATGCATGACTTATCATTATTACTACATAATGATAATTTCCTAAGGACTATTATGACATAAGAGTTCATAGTATTTATTTATTACATAGTTGTAATATACCCTAGGTATATTACAAATCTTCCCCCCTTTAAAATTGCTTTGTCCTCACAGAACATATAAGAAACACTTCTTCTGATACAATAATTCATCTTCCTGTGACTCTCACCCATTGAATAAGGTGGAAGAGATGAGGCGATATGTATTTCGAAGCTTTGAAATATAATATAGCATTAAAAAATGATCAATCTGACCTAAATGGATTCTTTTTTAATCTCTTTGATAATAAGAAAATGGATTCGATCTTCTTTGTTGTTCACTTTGAGATGTATTGATGTTTGTATGCTTCGACATGTAAGAGAAACATTTAAAAACATTGAATGTTGAATACAATCAATTTTTTTCATGGAAATTTTGAGAAAACGATTATGGTATTTGCGAAGATAGAGTACATTAAAACTCTTTTGATATTAAGATGCAATAAGATTTAACAATCTTTCACAAAAAGACTCTTGGATTTATAAAAGCGGTATGGTTTACATGATGTCACCTTCCAGTAAGTAGTCCCTGTCATAATACTTCTTAAAGTTTAAAAATATAATTGTGCAAATAACGATTAGTTCATCGCGCTGACTCTGTAACCTATCAAGTCTGTTGTCATTTTGTTATGAAATAAATCAAGAAAAATTTAAATCTTAATCTTGGTGAGATTAGATATCATAATCGTGGAGTCATGGTTCGTCATGTATATAGGTAAGTTCATAAGAATGCATTTAATAGCCTTTTATTTTTTCAAGGGGTTGACATGGAAACAAGGATGGCCATTGTCAATCAGACTAGCATTGTTGTAGTACATTAACACATTTAATGCTAACAAAACACACGAAGCTGGATAGTGAATACAAAATGTTAATGACCAACAATTTGAAACTTAACACTTCTTATATAATTTTAATTTAATTGTTGCACTTTGTCATAAAATGTTAAATTTTTTTTTTTTTTTTTTATAAGCAATTTTTTAATAATACTTTTGGGACGTGCCAGAAGCCCTTGGATAGGCTATGTCATGTTCAATTTTGATCCATACTAACATATGATATCATGACTCAAAAGTATTTGACCTCTCAATGATTTAAGCTTCCTTAGTTCTAGTTCTAATGTTCAAATTTTTGGAGTAGAGTGTAAGTGATAGTATTTGCAAAAATCAATTGGCCACAAGCTTGGAGTTACTGCCACTGGCAAAAGGAATTATTTGAAACATAATCTCGCTCTAATACCAATTGAAGCCGACCAAATAGGTTACTTCACTTCAACATCCATCATGTTAGGATGAATCAACATATCTTCTCAATGATACATTATCTATTATTCATATATTCCATAATGATTATTTGAGTACAATGAACACATATATAAATACAAGTAGAGAGAGTAATATGTCACGTCCTTTGGAAAAGAAATGACCTGTCATTATTACTACATTAATGATAATTGCCTAATGACTATTATTACTTAAGAATTCATAAGATCTATTTATTACATAGTGGTACTATACCCTAGGTATATTACACTCCCTAATGGAGGTAACTCAACTCCTTATGGGAAGTCATAGCCCTTAAACCCCAAAACACCATTTTTAATTCATGTAGTGTTTTTAAATCTCGGCCTTTTCTCTTTATACGCACAAATATACACATATTCTAAGGTTGTCTATGAGAGAGAAAGACTAAAGGTTTTTAGTAAGGATATTTCAAAATTACTCTTCATAAAAGAAGAGTTAAATTTCAATAACAACATTCATGAATTGTTTTCCTCCTGTATTTAGGTTATAGATCCACCTGTTTTTATTATTATGTGTAGCCCAAACAAGGCCTTTGCAACTTTAGAAGAAGACTGAAGTTCAAATCCCTATCCCTTTAATATTCTTTTCTATTTTATGGATTTAAAATATGTTTTATATAATTCAAATTACTATTATACTTGTAATGTACTGTTGGTAATAACTCCCGATTCAATTCTATTCATGGCTAAAACATTAATTTATACATTACAATGAGGCGGTTGAGAACCAGCCTTTTCACCTTCCCATGCAACTATTCAAATTCCTATTTACTTATTTATTTACAATAATCCCGACGGATTATATTCTAACAATCCCCCTCTTAATCCGAAGGGGTGTTCATAAGTCCGAGCATGTTTCTGAATTTTTCAAACTTTTCTCGTCCAAGCGCTTTGGTGAAGATGTTTGCAACTTGATCATTTGTGGAACAATGTCGAAGATGGATTGTCTTGGCCTCTACATGATGTCGAATCAAATGATACTTTGTGTTGATGTGTTTGGTTCGATCATGGAATCTAGGATTCTTAGCCAGCTTGATTGCAGAACTATTGTCGACCAACAATGGAGTGGAGTTCTCTTGTTTTTCTTGCAAATCTTCAAGTATCTTCCTGAGCCATACTATTTCTTTCGTTGCTTCAGCTGCAGCCACATATTCTGCTTCTGTTGTTGAATCTGCTGGAACTGACTGTTTGCGTGATCTCCATGAAACAGCTGTTGATCCAAGACTCATAGTGTATCTAGAAGTTGATACTCTTGTTTCCTTATCGCCATCAAAATCTAAGTCTGAGTACCCAATAAGTTTGAAGTCATCCACTTTAGAGTACTTGAGTCCAACGTCTTGAGTCCCCTTCAAGTATCTTAGAACCCTCTTTGCAGCTGACCAGTGTCCTTCACAAGGTTTATGCATGAACCTTGAAAGTATGCCAACAACATAAGAAATATCTGGTCTAGTTGTTGTAAGGTAGATAAGACTTCCTACAAGTTGTCGATACTTGGTCGCATCTTCAAATTCTTTTCCTTCGCTTGATGTGAGTTTCATTTTCTGTTCCATTGGAGTAGATATAGGATTGCAATCTGTCATGCAAAATTTGTTTAGTAGTTCTCCAACATATTTTTTCTGAGATAGGAATATGTACTTAGGATATTGAGTGACTTCAATTCCTAAGTAATAGTGGAGATGTCCCATATCTGTCATTTCAAAGATCTTTTTCAAATCTTTCTTTATGGATGATATATAGCTCTTATTGTTCCCTGTCATCAAAAGATCATCTACATACACCACAAGATACACACCAGATCTTCCAACTTTCTTTATAAACAGTGTTACATCATCAAGATCAAAATGTTCGAAATTTAACTTCAAAAGATGCTCGGTTAACTTTTCATACCATGCGCG
>LPNX010811566.1:370116-533590 GCA_001517045.1 Pseudotsuga menziesii
GCCCAGTTTTTCCACAACGTTTGCACTTTGATATTTTCCTGGAGTTGTTTCTGCCCCCTCTGCCTCTCTTGCTGCAATCTCCCTTGGAAGGTTCTTTGGATTGGTTGCTAGCTAGGGCAGAACCAATACTAGATGCCAAAGAGTGCATCTTTACAACCGTTAGTGTAATTTACAATAATAAACTTGATATGACAAAGAGAAATAGAAAAAAATAATAACCTTGCAGGTCTACAGTCTCTGCCAAGGTGATTTACAATCTCAACTTCAGGTTAGCATACACAAGCTTTTTCAATATACAAAATATATCAGTCACATAAAACGCAGCATACAAGAGTTTTTATACCACACAACATGTTCATTCTCCTTTATTTTCAGGTGACTGACAGGTATAACACACAATTGAGGCAGTCTCCACGCTATTACAGCGTTCAATGCAGTCTTCAGCAAGGTTGCAGTCTCCACACAGGCAGCAATCTATTTAATGTGACTGTAGAGAGCAGCACCATCCAAAATGCACTGAACGACGTTCTCGTTCTATAGACAAGGCTTTTTATTTGGCATGCGCAGCTCTTTGAATTAGTACTCCACGCAAGGTATAAAATCACAGGCAACATACATTATTTGCACATATCAGTCTCAGTATTCAGTCTGAGATCGGTCTTCAAGTACGCAGCATACAATATATCACTCAGCATAAACACTGATAGGTCTCCACGCTATTATGAAGAGAACAGTCTTCACCTCCACGCACTTCACGCACAAGAGTGCCTTCACGCACAGGTTGCAGCTCCACTTCCAGGAGGAATACGCATAGGCTGCAATCTCTCCACGCAGCAGTCTCTATATCGCAGTCTTTGAGAAGATGAGGCAGGATTGTTATCACTCCATACTCACTGCACCTTCACAACGCAAAACGCAGCTGTCTTCAACACGCAGCAGTTCCATACCATCTTCAACACGCAACAGTTTGGAACTAGGGCAAAACTAGGGTTCTTTGTCCAACGCACATTATTATCTTCAAGTCGCAGCCCTATATTATCTCTCCAGCGCACATTTTCAAAACAATCACAGGTCGCAGCCTCAATGCAGAGAGGGGATTGGGTCGCAGCTCTGAATTATTCTTCAGCATACATTATTCTTCCTCCAATGCTGGTACTCCACGCAGCTACCATGACTCCTCCAACACTGGTACTCCACGCATCTACCACACAGCTACCACGACTCCAACGCTGGTACTCCACCGCACGCAGTACTCCAACGATACTCCAAAGAAAATAGGGTTTTCACTGGTGTAAGACATATTTCTTGTAGTTTTCACTGTAAGTAAATTCATTCAATGGAAACGTCGAGAGAGATGCAGGAGAAGATTGGTTCTTTTGTTGAAATAGTGGGCGAATCCAGAGCCATGGCGCGACAGTTTTTATAGGCGACCAACTGGAACCTAGACGAAGCAGTGCAGCTATTCTATGCTCAATCTGATGATAATGAATATATATACAATCTAGAGATCAACAATCGGAACCCTCCTCTAGTCAAAGTAATTCCCCACCTTTCGAATTGATGTTCAAAGGTAGTTTTGAGCAGGAAAAATCTAAAGCTTCGTGCCAAGGGAAATGGCTTATCGTAAATATCCAAACCACCACAGACTTAAACTCTTATCAGCTTGATATGGACACATGGGCCAACCAAGCTGTGAAGGAAACCCTGAGTGGAAATTTCATTTTCTGGCAGATTTATGACGACAACGAAGAAGGAAGAAAGGTGTGCAGCTACTACAATTTAACAGGGATGCCATCAATTCTTGTTATTGATTCTATCACTCGACAAACAATGCAAATTTGGACCGGCATGATCAAACCAGAGCGATTGCTAGATGACCTATTACCAAGAAGAAATTTCAACGGCGGGGGTGCTGCAAATTAGGGTTAGGTATAACCTAATTCTAGCAGAAAACGCACATAATGAATGCGCGCAGGGGCAGACTGGCGATGGGCAGGCAGCCTGAAAGAGCAGACTGGCAGGCAGAATGCCAGGGCTGAAATGCAGCAGGCAGGAGTTACGGCAGGCATGTAGCCAAGCTCTGATACCACTTGTTGGTAATAACTCCCGATTCAATTCTATTCATGGCTAAAACATTAATTTATACATTACAATGAGGCGGTTGAGAACCAGCCTTTTCACCTTCCCATGCAACTATTCAAATTCCTATTTATTTATTTATTTACAATATCCTGACGGATTATATTCTAACATGTACACCTAGGTTATATTTGACATCTTTCAATTTTTTGGGTTAAGTAGGCAACTTACAAGTATTAGGTTTAATGTTTTATAAGTTATTTTCAATGTAAGGTCCTTGAGGACTAGCCTTTAAAATTAAGCTTAAATACCATATGGTTCATTCTTCTTCAATGCAAAGTAGCACATAATAACCAAGTAAATTTATGGTGAAGGATTCTAAAAAAATGATAACTAATTTAAATAATAATGGTTGATTTATTTAAAAGTTTCATTAATGATCATAATAACTAAAACTAAGTCGATGAAAGTATATATTCTATTACAATATAATTAAACTACTTTAATTTTCATCATACAATAAATGTGTTTTTATAATTAAAAAATATTCTTTAAAGCAAAATTGTAACATTAATGACAAAGTAAAATTTAAATTTCTTCCTTCATTCATAATTCCCTCCTGCCTTATCTCCTTTCTTTTATTCACACAAAACTCTCCTTCATAATCTTTTACAAAAATAAAACACTTAAAAAATAATCAATTCTATTTTCTAGAAATCTTTTAAAAATAAATCAAAATACTTAAATATGCCAATACACTTAATTTCCTTCACATAATTTATTTAATAATTAATTATCTAATTTTTTTCACTTTTCAACCTTGCAACTATTTATTTACTATCTATTAATTTATTAGCTTTTCTAAATGAACATAATTCATTTCTCAAGAAATAACTCATTATAAAAATACACTCTTAACATAATAATACTAGTGTGAGAACATAAGGTGTGCAAGTGGAGCCATCACGTGCAAACCCACGTGTGCAATACTAAAAAATACATGCCTTACGTAATGCGATCTAAAAAACAAAATACATAATACTTAGGATTAAAACAACAATGACACAATTAAGATACAAATAGATGACATCACACCACGATGATACCATATTCTCTTATATATCATGAACACAAGTGCATGCTAAGTAAACCAAATAAGGAAAGCATGGAAACCCACTTTAACCATTCTTCACCAATTAAAAAAAATATCATTAATCACATTCTGTAAGCCAAAGTGAATATTGTTCATCACATAAACCATTTTGATATCGTCACCAATAATATGCCCAAAGACAATCATGTGTTATACCTCAAACTGAAATGGTTAGATCATATATATGTAACATAAAAGTCCAATCATAATAAATATCATGACCATGTTCATCATGTATAGCACTAGATGATATTATCTTTTAACTTTAAAAACATTATGACATCAACAACATAAAATTCATCATTTTATTGTGTTGAAAAGACGTATTCTACATTTCAGTAGTGGGAGATGTGTAAGTTTTTCTGTGCTCATTCTAGAGTTGACACATGTCCTTTATAATAAATAAAAAAATGTTATAAAAAATAACATGTCGGCTCAATTTAGATTTAAAAATATTTTTTAGAACCACATATATAAGACTACAAATTAAAACCAAAAACATTCCATTAACATTTCCACTCTGAAAAAGAGGTTTGTTGTTAGAGAGATTTGATCCCTTTCGACGCTTGGTAGATCCATTTTAAGATGGATCTATGCTAGTATATACCCAATTATATAAATCAACAAGTTTTAAGGATAAGTTTATCTTCATAAATGTAAAAATAAATAAATCATAAGATCCCATTGTACGTCTTCATAAAACCAATCATAAAAACACAGGTTCTAAATCAGCTTATGCTAAATTGACAATTCAAAAGTAAATAAGGGGAAAAAAAATCATTTCATCAACATAAGCAATCTTAAGGCAACATCAATCTATGTTGATGATCATGATAACACATTATTATTGCAACTCATAAATAACTATTTACTCTACATGCATAATGTCCTTTGATGGGTTTAGTGAACTCTATGTCAAGAGGTGTTGATGTATCTATAACTTCGGAATGTATTCACTTGTATATTTCATTGGTCCCCGATGTTCCTATCGGGAGAATCATTAATGTAATCAAGTCATGTAAAGTCATAGAGGTTAACCCTCCTTGTTGACCAGGGGCAAAGTCCCCGCAGTTGTGGGGCACTAGGGTTATTAGATTCTCCTAGAGAAGTTGGCCCTGGTAAGTGATTGTCAAGTCAGAAACTAGTATAAATAGAGAGTGATACTTTCTATTTGATACACACACTCACCCAACTATAGCGCATAGGTGAGAGAGGAGAAGCTCACTCAAGTGAGAGAGAGAACAACTGTTGGAGATCATCTTTTTGTCTTTGGGTTTTGCTATTGCCATTGGTGCTCATTCTATCTCTGAGGAAGTTGCGGGGTTTTCTCCTTTATGGTTTCCGCGAGGAAAATATTTGTGTCTATTGTTTCTTGTGGTTGATTGTTGTGCATGTTATTCTCTCAGACAAGATCCTATGATCATATAGTCCAAATGATAAAAATCTAACATGGTATCAAAGCTAACCTGAGAAGAAGACACTGTGCAGCTGCAAAAGCTAGGGATTCTTACTTTTTGGGTCTTTCTCCACAGATAATCAACAAAAGGAGGCTAGATAACTCTCCATTGAAGGGCGAATCTTTCTATCGAAGCAGAATTTGATTCTGGACATTTTCAGTTTTTAACCTATCACTGCTGCGGGAAATTAGGGCCTTTTACAGAAGATGAATTTTTGAGTGAGCACAGCATAGGATTTATCTCCTCCTCAAAATCGAAATTTAGAGACCAAGATCAAAATTTTTGGTTGGGTAAAACTCCGGGAAAGTCAAACCCTAATTTGGCCTCGGACTAGAAAACCCTAAAATACTAAAACTAGTAGTTTTGGTACATTCGCTATATCTCGAGATTGGAGAATGCTCATAAGCCCAAATTTTTACAGGACAAATAAAAGTTCGTGCTGAACAATGTGTAAAAATTTCAGCATCATATTCGCTCCATTTTGGGAGATATGATTCCTCCAAATCAGGGTTGCATCCTCTTCCAGGATTTATCCCTAATAAGTACACCTAGGGAGAATTGCTATATCTCGGGCTACGAAGGTCCAAATGAAATTTCACAAGATGTTCTAGATAGGGCACCGACTTTAATTTATGTGGTAAAAGTTTCATACCCTGAAGGTGAAACAGTGACACGTGGCAGTCTGTACAAGTTCGCTATATTGAACAGTCCCAAAATAGTTCACCTTGGGAAAACTCTCATAAGTCCCAATTGGTGACACCAATTCTGGTCAAACCTGTGGTGTTGGAAAGAGGACATACGTGGTTACCTTAGTAAGAAATTTTAGACATAGAGGAGCAGTAATTTCGGAGATACTGCAGAAACAATATCAGGCATTTTTGCAGAAGAAATTGGAAAACCAGGGCTTCCTGTTTCGGGAGCTTCCCTCCATTGTTTTCAGAAAAAGAGTACATTGGACAACTCTCCTTGAAGAGGCCAATCTTTCTATCCAATCAGATCAGAAATATTCCAAGTTTTGAAAATTAGGGTTTTCTTTGACAAACCCTAGATCAACCAGATCCGGAACCAGGATGAACACCTCAAATCGACAAGATCTAATCTTTTACTATTTACATTTGAGGTTCTCATTTCAAAATGACCTATCACACCATCTTGATGACACGCTTGGTGAAGCTGAAAACTTCTGAGCATGGAAGTATACGTTTTCACTGGTTATTGAAGAAAATGAATTGGACACCTACATAAGTGGAGAGGTTCCAGTTCCAGAGGGAGATGAGGCTAAGGCCTTACACAAGAAGAACTTGATCAAGGCCAAGATGATAATTGCTTATTCAGTCAAGGATCACCTCATACCACATGCGTCCTCCCTAAAGACACCTAAAGAGATGTTTGATTCCTTAAGCAAGCCATTTTGAAGGGAAGAATATAAATCAGAAGAAGTATAGGAAATCCGTGATCCTTGCAGAAATTGCAAATAAGTTATAAGAGCCAGAGGGAGATGAGGATAAGGCTAGAGCCAAGGAATCATTGCAAATTCTATTGAAGATCATCTCATCCATCATGTGTCATCCTTGAAGACACCAAAATGAAGTGTTCAATGCTATGACGAAGCAATCGAAGAAGAATAAGATATTGTTATAACCACCTTGAATGGCCTCCCAGGATCATGGGATTCATTCATTCGAGGAATGTGTGCCAGAAGAAAGTGATTACCTTCATTAGAATCTGGGAAGAGCGCACACAAGAAAAATCTCGACTCATAATAAGGGAAAAGAATATGGGAGCAACTGAAGATCTAGCTCTCACAATTCAAAGAAGATCCCTCAAGCGATGTGGAATATGAAGGACTCAATTCTTGAAGAACCTCTTATCCATCTTAGCATTTGGATAAGAAATGATGTTGTTACGAATGAAGAAGATGATGAAGTAGAAGGATCAAGAATGAGTCTACCCACGAAACGAATAAAGATAAGTATTCAATTGTCATTTCATGATATTATTTTGTTATGCATTTGTTTATATTTAGTTGATGTGTTATGCATGATAGAATGTTTGCATTGATGACAAGCTCACATATGGGTGTGAGAAGAACTTTTGAAAAGGCTCAAGATAGAGGATCTTGGTATCCGGTGACCCTAGATGGATACATAGAATATTAGTAGCAGAGGAAACTACTTGTCACTTCAGTACATAATGTTTCAATACATAGAGTACGAAAGGCAGATGGAGAATGATGCTTCACTTCAGAGGGAGTGACTACATAAGATCCCGAGGTTCGACATGATACGACATGATGAACAACTTACTGATGGCTCTAGGCTTTACTAAGAGTAAAGTGGATTCCAACCTTTACTTCAAGGTTGGAGGTGGAAGACCAGTGATGCTCCTGTTATATGTCGATGACTTGTTCCTGACAGGAAAATAGGAACTCATTAAAGTTGCAAGAAGGAGACTTGCTGCTGAGTTTGAGATGAAATACTTGGGTATGGGCATTACTTTCTAGGCATGAAGGTGTGGTAGAATGTGAATGGAATCTCCCTGGGACAAGGGAAGTGTCAGCACTCAGAACGTACCCAGGTTAGTAAACGCAAATCCCGAGGTAACAACAAAACCGCTTTAGACTGTATTTCTGACCCAATACAATCAGAGAGGGATCTCTCACTATTTACAAGTTTTCACACTCAATATTCAATCGAAGATAGTCAGAAGGTTAGATTTCTGAATAGGACAAGTTTGTTTTATAAAGTTTGGTGGGACAATCGTGGAGGAGACCATTGGGCCATGGAGTCAACTATCAGTTTTGAAACAAGTTGCAGGAGGTAAGAAGTCTGAAGGTTTGTGGACAAAGAAAAGATAGACATCGTTTCTTCAATATGGAGGTATTAGTAGGTGGATTAGTGGACAGAGCGAGACAACCCATCAAACAGAGCACCTAACTAGGGTGAATTCTGCAAGACTTTAGAAGAAAATGTTTAAAATTCTTGAACAATGGACCTAGAGCATGCGAGATGAATTCTGGCCCACATACACTAATGCCTAAACATGAAAGCAAATACAAACTGAAATGAAAACACGATAACAATCACGTAAAGAAAGTTACTTATTGAAGAAATAGATGGCACAAGAATCTCTGCCATGAGAGTTTATCATTCCGGCTCTGCACTCTTGTTCAACTCTGGGAAACTGAAAACATATTACAATGGAGAGCCTCTGCTCTTGAAAATTCCCAACCCCTTTCCCCTCTAAGGAGAGCCTATTTATATTATCTCAGATCCCCAGGGCTAGTCCTTGAAATAGGACCTGGATTGTTTACAGTCACCATCAAAACTAACAACTAGAGTGTGGTACTCATGCCACGATTTACATACATTTAAATATACATTATGGAGTTAGTGCGCGTGCTCGATCTGGGTGGCAACACGACGTCTCTATTACCGAGCCTGCTGATCTTGAGAACGATGTCTTCAGGTTTCTTTTCAGGTGGGTCATCACTGATTGGGTTCGAAACCTCTGGCCGACTTGTTGAGTCAGCAACGTGCTTTTCTACCTCTCCCTTTGTGTCACCTCTGTGCTCAAAGGCACCTTTCTGCATGGACTTAAACTGGGAAGGCAGTTTGTGTCCCCTCCTTGCTCAGGCTTCTTCGCATCTCTCCCCTCTCTGGGTAACACTATTAGACGAGGGGCCTAGAAGAAGGGCCATATTGCTTCTGGCAAAGACAAGCCTTTGCATTGGCTTGTCATTCTTATACTCCCCACCTTCCATGAGGCGGGCTCTCCTACAGGAAATACGGTGGAGTGTGCCTCCACCCTCCCAACCACCTTTAGTAAGTGGAATTCACAAAGAGGGTGGTGCAGGCATTGGACCCCTGATGCACCAGCCCGAACTATCACTCCCACAGAGCGCTGCCAGCGTCTGTCCTCATGTGCAGAAGCTTTGGAGGCAACGATGGTATCAGGGGGTCCTGGAAAAACACTCACGAGACGTGAGTATCCAGGCAATGCATAGCTGGAGGTGTGGCTATCAGAAGACTTGTGTATCTCTCAAAGTGCTTCACGTCTACACCTCGATGGCTGGTGTTATCCCTGGTACGAAAAACCAGGGCAACGGACGAGCATGGAAATGAGTTCACCAACCATCAAGACACCTAGACTGACAAGCTTCTCGAACCAGATTGCCATCGCCAACTTCTCGGAATTATAGAGACTTGCAGTAGAATGACACTTCGGGCTTTGCCTCTATACTAGCTCATGCTATGCATTTCGATGGCTCTGAAAGGTGGTGTTATATAGGACTGGGAGACTGGACTTTGGGATGACCGGTCAACATTCTCGCACATTTCGTCGTCGAGTAGCTTGGTGGTGACATGTGTGAGGGCATGAGCCGAGTGATCTCTTATCTGCTGGAGATCTAGTCACGCCCCCTTATCTGCTGCGGCATTTCACTATTTGCTACAGAAAAGATTTTCGGGCGTCACCCTATATGGTCGACCATATGCTTCAAGGCACATGGACTAGACGTTCTCACACTCTTTCGCTCCTATGACACAGGAAACAAAATGATTCTCCTTGCTGCGCCTACCCTGCTTCGTTTGGAGAGCGGATTCGTTGTTCCATCTCATAGATTCCCATGATACTTTCATGACTCCACACGCCAACCACATGACGGATATATGTCTATGGGTGATATGGCAATTCCGCGGGGATGATTTCTCCTGTACGCATGCTAAAAATGGCGTCAGGGAGATCAATTAATCTATCGGGGAGGTAGATCGTGCGTGAGAGCGTCCCCTCTACGGTCAGATCGCCCTTAACGCTACCCTTACGGTCTTGAGATTTTCTCAACCATTCGATCTGGATGCCTTTCGCATCTTTCGTCCATGTGTCTTTAAATCCAAACTGTCGATAAACAACTCTTCATATCAAATTTCTACAACATCAACGTGTACAACTTGATTAGGGGAGATCGACCTCAACCGTTGATCCATGATCAGTTTTCATTAGGACCGTCTAACCATGAGAACCTTAGCACTCCGTTGATCATTTCTTATTTGACTGCATGTGCAACTTCTAATCACAGAACGATCCTCATCCGTTGATCCTCCCGACCCCTTATTCTTGATCGTAGATCTTCGCGGCCTCTACGACTTTTCGCGAATTGAGATCTTGACATCGCCTGCGCTAGTTCAGATCGCGGAATTGACTACGACCATAGATCTATTTCCGCCTTTATCTCAGTCATCCAACCCCTTTCTCCCTTTAACATATTCTGCGATTTGGAAAAGCTTCTCCCTTCGCACATGTTCATCGAGCGGAATATTTTAGGGTTGTCGATCCGGCTTTGCATTATTCTTGACTCTCCAACACTTCTCTTCTTTAACCTCCTTTCCAAATCTAAAGATCGAACCTTACCTCGCATCTCCCATTGGCAGAATATCTTTCTATCATTGATCTACATCACCTTGTGTTTGGACCGTTGAAGCTCGACACATTTTATGCCTATTCCGCCACTGCATGTTTCAATTTGTAGCATGATCTATCTCCATAGATCGGGATCCACACCCTATCCGACGACTCCTGATGGTGAAACTTGCTAACCAGATAACCTAAAAGGCGCTCCCACGAAATTCCTCAAATAAGATCACATTTCAAACCTTCCAAGTCTATAATTCAAAAATTTAAACAAAATGCGAATGGAATCTCCCTAGGACAACGGAAGTGTTAGCACTTAGAACGTACCCAGGTTAGGAAAGGCAAATCCCGAGGTAACAACAAAACTGCTTTAGACTGTATTTCTGACCCAATACAATCAGAGAGGGATCTCTCACTATTTAGAAGTTTTCACACTCAAAATATTCAATCGAAGACAACCAGAAGGTCATATTTTTGAATAGGACAAGTTTGTTTTATAAAGTTTGGTGGGACAATCGTGGAGGAGACCATTGGGCCATGGAGTCAACTATCAGTTTTGAAACAAGTTGCAGGGGGTAAGAAGTCAGAAGGTTTGTGGACAGAGGAAAGACAGACACTGTTTCTTCAATATGGAGGTATTAGCAGGTGGATTAGTGGACAAAGGGAGACAACCCATCAAACATAGCACCTAACTAGGGTGAATTCTGCAAGACTTTAGAAGAAAATGTTTAAAATGCTTGAACAATGGACCTAGAGCATGCGAGATGAATTCTGGCCCACATACACTAATGCCTAAACATGAAAGCAAATACAAACTGAAATGAAAACATGATAACAATCACGTAAAGAAATTTACTTATTGAAGAAATAGATGGCACAAGAATCTCTGCCATGAGATTTTATCATTCTTCCTTTGCACTCTTGTTTAACTCTGGGAAACTGAAAACATATTACAATGGAGAGCCCCTGCTCTTGAAAATTCCCAACCCCTCTCCCCTCTAAGGAGAGCCTATTTATATTATCTTTGATCCTTGAGGCTAGTCCTTGAAATCGAACGTGGACTGTTTACAGTCACCATCAAAACTAACAACTAGAGTGTGGTACTCATGCCACGATTTACATATATTTAAATAGACATTATGGAGTTAGTGCGCGTGCTCGGTCTGAGTGGCAACACGACGTTTCTGTTCCTGAGCCTGCTGATCTTGGGAACGATGTCTTCAGGTTTCTTTTCAGGTGGGTCATCACTGATTTTGTTCAAAACCTCTGGCCGGTTTGTCGAGTCAGCAACGTGCTTTTCTACCTCTCCCTTTGTGTCACCTCCATGCTCAAAGGCACCTTTCTGCATGGACGCAAACTTGGAAGGCAGTTTGTGTCCCCTCCTTGCTCATCCTTCTTCGCATCTCTCCCCTCTTCGGGTAACATCATTAGACGAGGGACCTGGAAGAAGGGCCGCATTGCTTCTGGCAAAGACAAGCCTCTGCTGTGGCTTGTCATTCTTGTACTCCCCATCTTCCATGAGGCAGGCTCTCCTACAGGCAATACGGTGGAGTGTGCCTCCACCCTCCCCACCACCTGTGGTAAGTGGAATTCACAAAGAGGGCGGTGCAGGCATTGGACCCCTAATGCTCCAGCCCGAACTATCGCTCCCACAGAGAGCTTCTAGCGACTGTCCTCATGTGCAGAAGCTTTGGAGGCAATGATGGTATCAGGGGATCCTGGAAAAACACTCACGGGATGTGAGTATCCAGGCAATGCGCAGCTGGAGGTGTGGCTATCAGAAGACGGGTGTATCTCTCAAAGTGCTTCATGTCTACGCCTCGATGGCTGGTGTTATCTCTGGTACGAAAAACCAGGGCAACAGATGAGTGTGGAAACAAGTTCACCAACCATCAAGACAGCCAGACTGACAAGCTTCTCGAACCAGATTGCCATCGCCAACTTCTCGAAATTCTAGGGACTTGCAGCAGAATGACACTTCGGGCTTTGCTTCTATACTAGCTCATGCTATGCATTTCAATGGCTCTGAAAGGTGGTGTTATATAGGACTGGGAGACTGGAATCTAGGATGACCAGTCAACATTCTCGCACATTTCGTCGTCGAGTAGCTTGGTGGTGACATGTGTGAGGGCATGAGCCGAGTGACCCCTTACCTGTTGGAGATCTAGTCATGCCTCCTTATTTGTTGCGGCATTTCGCTATTTTTTGCAGAAAAGATTTTTGGGCATCACCCTATATGGTGGACCATATGCTTCAAGGCACATGGACTGGACGTTCTCACACTCTTTCGCTCCTGTGACACATGAAACAAAATGATTCTCCTTGCTGCACTTACCCTGTTTCGTGTGGAGCGCTGATTCGCTGTTCCACCTCATAGATTCCCATGATACTTTCCTGACTCCACATGCCAACCACATGACAGATATATGTCTTTGGGTGATATGGCAATTCCACGGGGATGATTTCTCCTGTACGCATGCTAAAAATGGTGTCGAGGAGATCAATTAATCTATCGGGGAGGCAAATCGTGCGTGAAAGCATCCCCTCTACTGTCAAATCCCCCTTAACACGACCCTTACGGTCCTGAGATTTTCTCAACCATTCAATCTGGACGCCTTTCGCATCCGTCATCCACGTGTCTTTAAATCCAAACTATCGATAAACATTTCTTCATATCAAATTTCTACAAGATCAACGTGTACAGCTTGATTAGGGGAGATCGACCTTAGCCGTTGATCCATGATTAGTTTTCATTGGGGCCGTCCAACCATGAGAACCTTAGCGCTCCGCTGATCATTTCTTATTTGATCGTCTGTGCAACTTCTAATCGTGGAACGCTCCTCACCCGTTGATCCTCCCGACCCCTTATTCTTGATCGTAGATCTTCGCGGCCTCTACAACTTTTCGCGAATTGAGATCTTGACATCGCCCGCGCTAGTTCAGATCGCGGAATTGACTACGACCGTAGATCTATTTCTGCCTTTTTCTCAACCGTCCGACCCCTTTCTCCCTTTAACATATTCCGCGATTTGTAAAAGCTTCTCCCTTCGCGCATGTTCATCGAGTGGAATCTTTTAGGGTCGTCGATCCGACTCTACGTTATTCTTGACTCTCCAACACTTCTCTTTTTTAAACGCCTTCGCAAATCTAAAGACCGAACCTTACCTCACATCTCCCACTGGCGGAATATCTTTCTATAGTCGATCTACATCACCTTGCGTCTGGACCGTTGAAACTCGACACATTTTATGCCTATCCCACCGCTGCATGTTTCTATATGTAGCATGATCTATCTCCATAGATCGGGATCCACACCCTATCGGACGACTCCTGATGGTGAAACTTGCTAACCAGATAACCAACCCGAAAGGCCTTCCCGCGAAATTCCTCAAATAAGATCACATTTCAAACCTTCCAAGCCAATAATTCAAAAATTTAAACATAGTGCTAATAGGAAGTATGCAGTAGAGATCCTGAAGAGGTTCGGGATGATGGACTGCAAGGCCATGACCACACCTATGGCATCGAACCTGAAGTTATTGAGTGATGCTTCATTAGAGTCGGTTGATGCTGCGATGTATTGTCAGATGATTGGGTCATTGATGTACCTGACGAATACGAGACTAGATATTTGCTTTGCTGTGAACACACTAAGCCAATTCCTGACAGATCCGAGACATGTTCATCTGATTGCTGCAAAGCATATTCTGAGGTACCTGAAGGGTACAGTTGACTATGGGCTCAAGTATGAAGTGAATCAGAAGATTAACCCGGAGGGTTATGTGGATTCGGATTGGGAAGGCAGTGCGATTGATAGGAAGAGCAGTTCGGGGTGTTGCTTCAGAATGGGATCAGGTGTGATCTCTTGGTTTAGCAGGAAGGAGTCTTGCATGGCACTGAGTACAGTCGAGGCAAAATATGTTGCCACTTGCTCGGCTACTTGGGAGAGAGGAGCAGTGAAGCTCCAGTTTGTGATCCAGATTGAGATCTCTAGAAAGAGGGAGTTCTAGCATAGCCAGTGAGATAGGTTGTTTGAGCATAAAATCTTGGCAAAGCTCGTAGGTTGCTCATAAGTAAACGGTCATGTAGGTTGTCCTCGGATGTAATCAGTCCCGGTGAAGCTCGTGGGTTATCCTTGGACGTAATCAGCCCTAATATGATTCTATACTAGAAATGGCCAGAGTGAAGTTTGAGTACTTTAGGGAGAAGCTTGGTGTTCTCGGGATCGAGGTTCCTTCCAAGGGGAAGTGATGAGTCTGTGTGCCCTTCTGACATGGTGGTAGGATTGGTTCCTTCCATGGTTAGATATAAGTGCAGAGCCCTTCTGACATGGTGGTAGGATTGGTTCCTTCCATGGTCAGATGTAAGTGCTGAGCCCTTTTGACATGGTGGTAGGATTGGTTCCTCCCATGGTTAGATATAAGTGTTGAGCCTTTCTGACATGGTGGCAGGCTGAGCCTCCCATGGTCAGATGTAAGCGCAAAGCCTTTCCCCGGATGGTAGATGGTGTGTCCTACCATGCTGGTGGATGTAAGTGCAGATCCTTTCCCCGGATGGTAGATGGTGTGTCCTACCATGTCGGTGGATGTAAGTGCAGAGCCTTTCCTCGGACAGTGGATGTAAGTGTAGAGCCTTTCCTCGAATGGTAGATGGTGTGTCCTACCATGCCGATAGATGTAAGTGCTGGGCCTTTCTGACATGGTGATAGGTTGGGCCCCCCATAGTTAGATGTGAGTGCTGGGCCTTTCTAACATGGTGAGAGGTTGGGCCTCCCATGGTCATATGTGAGTGTTGGGCCTTTCTAACATGGTGACAAGCTGGGCCTCCCATGGTCAGATCTAAGTGTTGGGCGTTCCTTTCTGACATGGATGTTGGATATGTTCCTCCCATGGTCAGATATAAGTGTTGGGCGGGCCTTTCTAACATGGATGTCGGATGTGTTCCTCCCATGGTCAAATATAAGTGCCAAAGAAGATGAATACCTACATGGAGGCTAGGCCTACAACCAACATGAAAAATGGATGGCTGTATAGAACTTCCTGTGACGAGTAGAATTGAGAGATAGCACCATTTGATCGAGATAATGGAAGCATTGATGATGATGATCTAGTAATGATTCAGCTTTGATGATGATCCAGTGATGAAGACTTGTGCTGATGAATTGTGTCTAGAGAATACCTTCCTATTTAAGAGGGAGTGTTGATGTATTTGTAACTTCAGAATGTATTCACTTGTATATTTCATATATTGTATTTCATTGGTCCCCGATGTTTCTATCGGGAGAATCATTAATGTAATCAAGTCATGTAAAGTCATAGAGGTTAACCCTCCTTGTTGATAAGGGGGCAAAGTCCCCGCAGTTGTGGGGCACTAGGGTTATTAGACTCTCCTAGAGAAGTCGGCCCTGGTAAGTGATTGCCAAGTCGAAAACTAGTATAAATAAAGAGTGAGCCTCTCTATTTGGTACACACCTTCACCCGGCTATAACGCATAGGTGAGAGAGGAGAAGCTCGTTCAAGTGAGAGAGAGAACCACTGTTGGAGATAATCTTTTTGTCTTTGGGTTTTACTGCTGCCAGTGGTGCTCATTCCATCTCTGAAGAAGTTGCGGTGTTTTCTCCTTTATGGTTTCCCTGAGAAAAATCTTTGTGTTTATTATCTCTTGTGATTGATTATTGTGCATGTTATTCTCTCAGATAAGATCCTACGATCATATTGTCCAAATGATAAAAATCTAACAAGAGGTTGTCTACTTATTTTAGTAATAACTCTCATGTTTGTTTTTGTTAAGTTTTGTTAGGGCATATAATGTCAAGCATTACATTACACCAACATGGCATGGAAAAATTAACTCTATTTATGAGGATATATTTAAGGTATAATACTCGTACTTTTTAAAAGGCTCGAGGCCTAGATTCCACTACCTGCATTTACAAAACATCTTCAATGTGTTTCATTGTCATGAAATATATTGTTTGCAAGAGAGATATGGCTAATCCATGGATGCTTTTGTATACCTTAACTCTCTTCAATTACTTTGTTTCATGATCTTGAAACTTTGCAACTGACATGGGGAGAATACCTAAAGGTCATAGTTGATGTAACCCCCCCAATGTTTGTCATAGTGAATCCCTTAACTAATTTTTGTTTTCGTTTGCTAGTACCTTTTTGTAATTATATCTGCAATTTTTAATAGAGATAAAGCCCCATACCTAAATGATCTAGTTGATAGTGAATCTCTCATTTGTTTCATTGCCATGATCTCTATAGATTGCAACTTGGAGATTTTTTTGGAGATTGTGAGTCGTTTCATTGACTGCGCTTCACTTATTTTGTTGTAACGATCTCTACAATTTGCAAGAGATACCTAGATAATATACCGAGGCTCTAGTTGACAGTGAATCCCTATATAACTACCACAATGAATCCCTTCACTAAATTCCTTTAACTTGGTTGTCATCATCATCTCTATAGTTTGCAAGAGATAACTGACTAATATTTTGAGGTCATAGTTGGGGATAATGACACCCTTAAATTTTTTTTTCTCATGATATATATAGTTTGAAAGAGAGATAGGGATAATACCTAGATACTCTAATTGATAGTGAATACCCTCATTGACTTCCATAGTGAATCCCTTCACTTATTATGTTTTCATAATATCTCTAGTTTGGGAGAGAGATATAGACGATACTTAAAGGCTTTATGGAATAGTTAATCCCTTCATGTGTTTATGGTCCAGATCTCTACAATTTGAAAGAGTGATGAGGATTATACATAAACGATCTAGTTGATAATGAATCTCGACACTAACTTCCATGGTGAATCTCTTCACTTGCTTCCCTTATCCTACTTGGTTGCCATGATCTATGCATTTTGCAAGAATATAGGGCTAATATCTATAGGATCTAGGCGATGGTGAAACACTTCACTTGTTTTGGTAATATGATCAAGCATTATGTTTTTGCAAGAGAGTTCATGGTAATATATAGGTGATGTAGTTTATAGTGAATCCTTTTATTGACTAATATATTGAATCCCTTCACTCATTTCGTTGTCTTGAACTCTACATCTTGCAAGAGAAATAAGGCTAATACTTAAAGGATCTAGTTTATAGTCAATTCAATTTTCACTTCTATTGTTGTCATGATATCTATGATTTTCAATGGAGACATGGCCAATACATGAAGGTTGTAGTTGACAATGAGGCCCTTCAAATTCTTCTCAACATCATTCCACACTTTAAGAGATACACATATATTGCAATACCCTAGTTTGATCCCTAGTATGTGTTGAATCAAAATATGTATAACTTGTAAATGTGTGGTCATAATGACAAGTGTCAATTCATGTGAGCTTACATGACCCCATATGTAAATTATGTCAATATGCAAGTATGGATTCATAGTGTGGAGCTCAAGACCAAGACTTCACTAGTGAATGGATAGGTAGGTAGACGAAGTAAATATAATTATATGTATAATTTAATCGGCTTGTAGGGAGAACTCAAGCTATGTAAATGTTAATGTTGCAATATAATATCTAATGGTCCAAGATCACTATGAATAGCAAGAGAGGGGCTAGCATTCCACTAGAGGGGAAGAGGAAATGAGGCCTATAGAAAAGTAAATCCTCTGTCACTAAGCATCAATGTTGTATCTCATTTATTTTTCACCATGTGCCTTAAACTTCTAATCCATCCACGCCCATTGACTTACAAAACCAATCGTTGAATGCATGTAACATTTATGTGGGTAAGTCTTCTCACATAGTTATGGAAGTGTGGGATAAGTACAATCATCATGGGAAAGTCTAAAAGTGTTGTCCTTACAGGTGATTCCCAAAGCAGTTTAGGCTTGTTCTCCTTACACCGAAAAGCACTAGAGGGAAGAATACGCAGAAGGTATTTTTTATTAGAGAAATGAAGATATTCATTGTGTTGATTTGCACAATGGAAGAGAGCTCCATTGTATTTTAGCATTGGACTATAATGAGATGATTAGCCAAGAATGAGAGAAAATGGGTTGGGTTAAGTTAGCTAGAAGTCTTCATCTTGTTTCCTTTACCCTAGTGGCCTCATAGCCTAGCTTAAGGATGGTATTTGGATTGAATACCTATGGTTGGGTGGAAATTTTCTTTTACACAACTAGTTTCTTGGACTTTATTTTATTATAAGTGTATTATTATTGGTTATGGATACACAATTAATGTTATTTTATAACATGAGAATATGTGTATTTTGTATGATGTGTGCATTTATGCTTGAGTTTGGTCTTGGGCATTTGGCTACCATGAATATATGGCAATCCGCGTTTTTTTAATATATTTTAATTATTGCATCTATACATGCATCTATTTTAATTCTAATCCTATGGGAGACTTTCTTAGTTAGTCTTGTGGAGATATGGCCTCTAAGAGTCTTGATTCGAAATCCCTATTTTGTGACAACATGTTCAGTGGATAGAAGTGTTGAGTACAGATTCCATAGTGTAGTATAAGATCTTAGCTTCAACATTGTGCCAAAACTGAGCATTTTTTAGAAGGGGACAACATTCTTCACCATTATTTGTGATCAAATCGAGAAAATTTAGGCATTTGCAAGATTGTAAACAAACATAAATGTATTGGGAAACCTTACTTGCAGATCAATGATAATAAACTCATGCAATATTTCTTAATTTCTAGGAATGTTGTGGTAAAAGACAATGCTAAATGTAAACAATCGATTTGGCTTGAAGAAAAATTGACAAATGTGATAGAGAGGGATTAATGGCGAAGATAAATCCATGGCATTTCATCTGCACACACCTCATTAAGGGGTTCTTTGCCACAAATGACCAAGATAAACTCCAATAAATTTATATCAACAATTGAAAATCACTTGCGCATGTGGAGGATCCTTAGGTGAAGAGGCACTTATTCTTCTACAAACAATTAAGATCACATATGTGGATCTAGATGAGCAACCCAAGCTATCTTGTGCAGATTGGAGAAGGCTTGAGTTGGAGGTACATGCTTTGTTGCAAATGACTAGGATCTCACCTGCATATCTCAATCAATGGTCCATGATTGTTCACGCAATTGAAAATTTCTTTGGTGGGGAAGTACATGCATTGCCATGAATAATTAAGATTACACCTACCAATCTTGATCGACGACCCAAATCCCATCGATGAGGGTATCCCCTATGGAACTATGGATTACAACTATGGAAGGTGATGAAAGAGGGTCCCACTATCCCAATAATGTAGGAAGTATGTCACATGGATCTCCATTGTTTGAGATCCTATGTTTGAAGGTTGGAGAAATATGCTTTGAGACCCATGTTTGCAGGTTTGATGGGTATCCCATCGGTGTGTAAAATATTTCAACTATGGAAGGTGATGAAAGAGGATCCCATTATCCGAATAATGTAGGAAGTATGTCACATTAAAGGTACAGATGAACAATAAGCCTCAAGGTTGACATAAACATGACTAGATTATCATGCAGAAGTTGTCATGTCTGAAGTAAAACTTGATAGTGTCATAAGTCTAGTCTTTCAACTTTGCTAACAAATTGCAAAGCAAAATGGATTCACAAATAGCACTACTATCTAGCATAATTGGTTTATGGGATTGCTATGTGGGTAAGCTTTTGTAATGTTCTCTTCCAATTAGGCATTGAGGCCCAAAACCGCTAACCTATGTGATTCCTGTGGGTTCGAGCGGTTAGTGACAGCTAGGGAATCAGCTAAGGACTGATGCCATCCATAGAAGATCTAGGGCATCATCATTAGGTCAAGAAGGGCCACCATGGCCAAAGGCCACCTTTGTGCATGCCATCCAAGCATTATTTAATGATGCATGCACTCTTTAAGTCTCCATCCGCATGCATGCAAGTCAACGGCAAATTAGAAGATAAAGTGACCTAATTAGGTCAAAGATTAGGGTTTTCGCAGTTGAACGTTATGAATAAAGGATAAAGCGAAAGGAAACTTCACTTTTTGATTATGATTATTTTTGAGCTCTTGGATAGCAGCACAGCGTGCCGCACAACAGTTGGGGTTGGAGACGGAGTCTTCAGCTAACGGGATTTCGGCAGTGAAACATCTGTCCTAGTCTTATTCAGGGTAAGCCATACAGGTTCACCACTTGTTCTTCATTCATTCATAAATTATCCAGTATATGGTATAGATCGTTGCAGGGACATGTGTGCAGCCGTATGGGGGGGTTTTCAGCTAGAAAGCCCTAATCAGTTGCTGGGCCTTCAGATCTCAGCTTTACTCCGAAACTCAGGCACCATTCTCATCATCAGCATCATACTCCGGTACCCGATGATTATCAGATCCGTCCGTGCTCATTTGGAACAATTATCAGCAGTTTCGGGATCCCAAGGGCGTGAGCAGCTGTCTCTCTGAAGCAAGTCGCTATCCTACCTAGAGGTCTCAGAAATCCCGCATGTACCAGGCATTCTCTCCGGCGCGGGAAGGCTATCAGTCCCACAAATCGATAGCTTCATCGGACACCTCTTCACTGAAAGCGTCACCCTTTTTTGACCGGGGTTCTTGCTGTTGGGGGTTCACCCGAAGCAGAAGAGATCTGCCCATCTCTGATCCAGTTCTCGGTGCTTGCATACTTTCTCCGAAGCAGTCTAGCCGGCTTATCAGTGGTAAGTGTTCATTCTATCTCACAAACCCTAACCCTAATTTTTCCTATAAAATAGGGATTTTTGCATGGCAGTTTGCATGCCCAGTTGTATCACCATATTTGTTTAGAAATAGAAAATATCGGGATTTGGGATATTTCAGCTTTTGAATATCCATTTTAGTAAATGCAAAAGGTTTACTTGTCATATGTGTATCATACACCCACAACTAAAAATGGTGTACCATTAGATAGCATTTCTTGGGTTACCTAGAGTTTTGATCTACAAACTTTAATACAATGATACAATATCAACGAGAGATTTGACGAAATATTTTGGTTGGGATACATATGCTTCATTCATGCAATATTTTGGTTGCGATACATATGATTCATTCATGCATCATGATTTACAAGAGTTAAGCTATGTATTGTTTGAGAAATTAGAAGACAAAAAATGAAGGAGACTTGCTAGCACACCATAAATTTTCTTATTATATGACAAAAACAATCACATGATGTTGAAATTCATCGAGCTTATTCCACATCCATGGTTGAAAGAAACTGAAGGGTGTATATGTTGATGAACAATTACATTTTTACCAATGAGTAATATATGGAGTTGAACTTGATAGTTGGAAGTGACCCGAGGTTGGTTTGCTCAGCCTTACAAGCAATTTGAATGGTTCTATCTAATAATGTTCTAGCAATCAAAGTTTGGTGGTTACTCCTTACTCTCTTGTAAATACCCTAATAATAAGGATAAATAGTGTCTTATATGCAAGCTACAAAATACCCTGATAATAAGAATAATTAGTTCCTTATGAGCAGGCTATGAAATACCATGATTATAAAGATAATTATTTTCTTATGTGCAAGCGTAGCGAGAGATGAAAAGCGTGCTTTGCGAAGTCGTCGTAGCAACATTCAAAGTACCAGTTGGCATTACCCAGGAAGTATTACACTCTATCAAAACTAAGAACTCAAATGTTTTGGTACTAAAGCTGGATTTAGTCATAGCATTTGATAGGGTTAATTGGACTTTTCTGAGACTCTTGGTTCTGCAGATTGGAATCCCTCTGATTGGTGTGAATTGGATAATGGGATGTGTAACTAACTCATGTTTTGCAATCTTAGTCAATGGGACTCCATCTGAATTTTTCCTAGCCCCAAGGGGAATCTGTCAAGGTTGTCCATTTTCGCCCTTATTATTCATTTTGATCATTGAGAGTCTCAGCAGGATTATTATGGATGCACAACAAAAAGGACGCATTAAAGGGTTTTAGTACTCCCCTAGTCTGTCTTTAACTCACTTGTTATTTGTTGATGATGTGATCTTATTTGGGCTTGGAACTGTTGAAGAATGGGGTGCATATAAAGAAGCTATGGACTTATTTTATTCGGCTACAGGTATGTCTGTCAGTATGGAAAAATCGTCTTTCCTGTACCAAAATGTTGATGAAGAGACTAGACGTCAAATATCTATGCTGCTTCCCTATAGCATGGTGCCAATCACTTCAGGTTTCAAATACCTGGGATATCGCTTAAAACCTCTGGGGTATCAAACTTCTGACTGGAGATGGATGGTTGATATGTTTGAAAATAAGATTAAAAAATGGACTTATAGGCTACTTACACTTGGGGGCAAATTAGTACTTATTAGGTCTGTGCTTACAGGGTTAGGGGTATATTGGTTTGCACTAGCCAGGTGTCCCAATCTATATTGAATGCATTGAGGAGCTCCATATTTACATTCTTATGGGGGAAATCAGATGGTCATCAGCGATATCATTTGGAGAATTGGAGAACAGTTTCTGCTCCTATCAAATTCGGTGGTTGGGACATTAAGAATTTAGAGTGGTTTGAGATTTCTCTCAGACTGAAGAGTATGTGGTAGCTTCTTTTGGGGAATGGTATTTGGAGCCGGATCATTGCACATAAATATTTAAAAAATAGACCTTTGGAGGACTGGATCTGTGCTCGAAATTTCACTGTCATCGGTACTTCATATTTCTGGAATGGCTTTATCAGAATATTGTCTTGGATTACATATAAGCTTGGTTGGAAGGTGGGAGATGGAATGAAAATTTGTCTAGGTGTTGATCCTATAGCTGGCCTTGGTGCATCATATTCACTCCCAGTGGACCTAAGGGATTATTTAGCAGACTATGGGACTACTTGCCTCGCTCAGGCTTAGAAACTGGATTGTTTCTCAGATGGTTATAATGGTTGGTACTCAACAACTGATCTCGAATTAAGGGGAGATTGGGCTGATCTTTGGACATCCTTTGTCAAAGGCCTTTCTCATGGTGGAATCAAGACTAGGAATACTGAAGACTCTCTACTCTGGATGTATGATAAAAAATCAGGTAAGGTTACGGCAAAAATAGCATATGAACTCATTGTGTCTGAATATTTACCTCCACCTTCAGATTGTCTTTTGTCACAGGTTTGGAAATACAATATTCCGTAGAAACTTAAATGCTTTACTTGGCTGGCATTTTATAAGAAAATAAATACTTGGGATAATCTATGTAAGAGGGGATGGCTTGGTCCTAACAGATGTAGCCTATGTAAAACAAAGGCTGAATCAATTGATCATTTGTTTGTTGGTTGCTCCTTTGCACAATAGGTTTTACACACATTAGGCAGTATTTTTAATGTTCAAGTGGATTGGTCAAAACTGACACTTTCTGGGAACCTTATCTGCTGGTTCTCAAAGGATGGGGAACTTTTGTATCTGCTTATTTTTCTCATCTGGAATCTTTGGAAGACCAAAAACTGCCTTATATTTGAGAATATAAAGCCTAATATTACCAGACTCTGTCATAGGATTATGTTAGAGGTATCTACTCATCAGGTGCCTCAAGTAAATAGGTCCAAAGTCCGGAATATTGGAGATCCTCCAGCCAAATAATTTCCTATGGCATTCTTTGATGGAGCTGCGGCAGATGCAATTGGAAGTGAGAGTGTATGTATCTGGATAAACGAACAACATTTACTCTCTATAAAATTAGGCTGTGGACACAGCACTAATACAAGAGTTGAGCTACTGGCACTCTAAACATTATTGTACATCACCAAAGATATTGGATTACCATATGTATATGTCTTTGGCGATTCCTCTGTGATTATAAATTGGGCAAAGGATGAATCCACACTTGCCATTGTGAACTTAGAGGCTTGGTGCGACAACACCAAAAGCTTATATCTTCGTTCACATTCATGGATTTCAGCCATGTCTATAGGGAATATAATATGAGGGTAGATACATTATCCAAGGAAGGGCTTCATATGGCTCCGAGCCATCTTACCTTAATGGAAATTTGTGAAGGAGAACTATTTGGGGAAGTTGTACTTCAACTTTTTTGAGAGCTTTGCTCTGATATGCCTAAGGCCTGCTGGTCTTTGATTTTTGTTGCTTGGGTTGAGCATGTTGGGAGTAAGATGATCAGTCACTTCATATTGACAAATTTGAGAGGACACAAGCCCTGACCTGGATAATGCTTCTGGGCCCGTATTATCTTCTTTAGAGACACAGTTGGCTAATAGTTATGCAGTGAGTATTATGAGAGGAACTTTGGTGATACATAATGCCCATGTATTGACAATCGTTGGTTTGGGGAGAGCTCTCTCTTCTTGGTGAAAGCTATATTTTGTATTTATGGAAAGTGGTTAGATACCATATGTCTGGATTTGATATTTTGATGATGTACCAAATTACCTTTGATTCAATAGAATATCAAGGAATGCTTTTTTCCTCTTAAGAAAAAAAAAACATTCAAAGTTCCAACAAGTGTGATTTGCAAAAGTCATCGTAGCAACATTCAAAGTTCCAACAATATCAAGCTTGGAACAGACAAAGTAACATAGGATGTGGGACCACCACCCTTCAAACGGAATACCATTGGTTTTATTATAAAATCTCTCATATGTGTATGTTTTTTGTCATAACATGTACGCCTGAAATATCTTTTGAAAAGTCCTTAGCGCAAATGCACAATTGTTTCAAAGGGAAAGCATATATTGAAAAGGGAAATTATAGTCTAATATTTAATTCGAATGGTTCCTCTTTCATAAATAATAAAATATAAAAGGAGACATCGCAATATGTAAGTTATAAATCATTAAAAAACGGGGTTAACGTTTTGAATTAAAACTTAAATTGCTACATAACAAAAGAATTGAAAAAAAGAAGTTATAACCAAAGCTTTATAAATGGAATTTATTTTGATAAAGGTACATGGCATTTCTTTTTCCTTTTGGATGAGAGACCATCTTGGAATGAGAGAGACCATTACTGGTTTTTTACTTTCTAATGTAAGTGAAATTCATTTTCTTAACGAGAGAAGCCATTATTGGCCAAAATTGTCATTAGAGAATTTTGGTATAGATGTGTTTCTAGCATAGACTATTGGTGTTGTTCATGGGTGCACTGGAAGGCTGTGAGAATGGAAAATTGTTTGTTGAAGATTAATCTCACATCGGGTATCTATTATTCTTCTCTTGTTTCAATAATATTCTTGTTGGTTTGGGTATCGGAACTATCACTTTCAGTTTTGATTGTAAATTGGCATCTATGTATTATTTGTGATTTAGAGTTTATGCAATGTCGATCTTGTGAACTTATTCCAGGTTATTGTTTGGATTCACTACAATTGGTTCTATACCTTTCTTGTTCCATTAGATAAGCCTATGCACGCATATTTGCATTTTCATTCTATATTTTTCATATTAGTTTACATGTAGTTCATCTATTACACTAAAAGAAAAACCTAAATGGTGGGGCATAATGCTACCAATAAACCCCCCAAAACCAAAAAATGGCTACTTTTGGGTTCCCTATTCAAAACAATGTGAGGTCTAATTGGGACTTCTCACCAAGGTGAACTCCCACTGTCTTCCATGGGCATTTTGCCGCGTCCATAGGCAGAAAATCAAATCTATAATTAACACAATTATTGGATTAAAAAAACATTAATATGCATATGATGAAGTTTATGTACATGCAATAGTCTTATCACAAGGTTAGTACAATCCACTAGCTCTTCAAAACCCTAGCTCATCCAAAAAGCTCCAACAAGCATTAATCTCTCAAGCAAGGCCTCCAAGGCAAGACATCTCTTCCTCTACACTAGGGATAGGGTTTCATCTCAAAACCCTAATCTCTAAATCTCCAAGGGATGAAACCCTATCCCTAGACTTCAAAATGCTCTAGGATAAAGAATCCAAGAGAGAGAGAGATCAAGTACAAATGAAGATATAAGAGCGAGATGATGACTCGTGAATAAGAATGAATATATGAAAAAATCAATGATTCTCTTTCCTCTATGTATATAGGAGGTAAGGGAGGCCAACAATACATATGTGGGACCACACAAGTGGAACACTACACTCCAAGTTGTTGATTTTTGTACCTAGGAAAGTGTTCCCCTAGTGACTTTACCTAAGTCATAAAAAAGAGAAAATTAAAGTGACCATTGCAATTAATGACTTGAGATGAGTTTTAATTTTCACTTTAGAGAATAAAGTGACTTTTTGATAAATTTAAGTGAGGTGAGTGAAATTAATTTTGGAGATAATTAAAAGTGCATTTAATCTCGTCCATCCATCTAATTCATTTTGGGCCCTTGGATTAGATGACTATTCAACTTCCTCATTTAGACACCAAAAAGGCAAGGGAATGCATTAGAGTCTCATTCTTTTTTCCATGAGAGTTGGAGAGCAGAGAAGGAGAAAAATAACAGGTTGAGAGAGAGCAACATTGGGCATGTTTCCCAAGACCGTATAGCGGTAGTAATTGCATTTCCGTAGAACTCACTTCCCGAGGCAATTTCTGGGCATGAATTTCGAGACATCCTGCACAGTTTTCTAGGCACAAAATTCGAGGTGGTCCATATAGTCCGTACGGTTTGTACACTCCATGCAGTACAACATGTGAGCACGAAAAATTGAGGTTTGTACAGTATTGCAGTGGGCACAAAAATTGAGACAATCTGTGCAATCATTTTGGCATGTTTTTCGAGGCAACTGGTTGGCAGAAAAATTGACTATGAAATTTCTAAATTTATTCAACTTACTGAGCACTGTGGTGGAGATAAGTTCATTTCTAATTTTTGTTGTACTTTATTTTTACTAAAGAAAACAAAATTATCTCTCTCAAGCACAGGTTTTCCTCGGAGGTTGGGGTTTTGCCTAGGTCATTTGACCAAAATTCTAAGTCTGATATTTTATGTGTGACTGTGTTTTTATTATTGCTCATTAAAAGTTGTAAAAATTCTTCATGTGCTTCAACCATATATGTTTATGAGAAATGACTTAATTTGCAGCAGAAAATAAATTGGGTTGGGCATTAAACAATGACAAAAATGGTCGCTTGAAACTGGGTTGGGGGGATGAGATAGAAATTTACACAAGTGTACACATGTCAAGCTCAAAGGTGATGTTATAGGCAATAAAGGCTCCAATTTAATGTAGCTACATAACATGTATCTACACACCTCCACCAAAAGCCAACACATAATCCATTGCTCCTCCTAAGCCATGCACTACATCAGGTCTACTCCCTATGCATGAACACTATTGCAACCCAAGTGTCCCTGAGCCAACTCCAAGCCTCCATACAAGAATCCAAGTTGCAGCATATTGGTTATGGCCTTATTCCCTCCTCCAAGATGCACGACTCTCCTCCCCTTAAAAAGTGTGTTCCCCAAGCAAGAAAACATCTCCATGTGGCCATCATGAAAGACGTCAACTAAGCCATTAAGAGAACTCGAATGCCCTAGAGAAGAATGCCAAAAATGCACCCAACTAAGGTCAAGAAACCACTAAGTAAGCCATATCCAATGTGTTGGAGCTTGTGCAACTTCAGAAGCTATTCTTATTGTTCTTGTATTGTACCTCCTACGAGAGATGAACTTACTGTAATCAATCATAAAAACCCTAGAAGAACAATGTAGACCTTGGGGAGAAAAGCAAGCAAAGAAAAGATAAAATATAAATTATATTTCTCCCTTAAGAGAAGTCGGCCCCAGTTAAATCCTTAGTGGAAAATGTGTATAAATAGGAGGCGCCCCTCCTCATTATTCCACACAGCAGCACAAGAGAAGTTCACAATTTTCTGGGAGAGAGAATTTCGCATATACTGGAGAAGAAGACTGTTTTTTGGGGTTTCCATCTCTGGAAGATACTTCCTTTCTTTTCCTCTTTCTTCATTGTACATCGTTCTCAAAATTATTATCTCTAAACAAAGGTTGTTGGGTTTTCTCCCATTTGGGTTTCCCAGGTGAAAAATACTCATGTTATTGTTATGTGCTTTGTCTATCTTCTAGTGATCCTATTGACAAATGCAATTAAGATATACTGCTATAATCTTAAGAAAATCTAACAAGGTATCAGAGCAATACTAGAAGAAGCCAGTGCCGAAACTTTGTCGGAAACCTGTCGGAACTAGGGTTTCATCTTTCAAGGTTGTCACTCAACCTTTTGGCAGAAAAAGAGCCTTGGGAATTTCGCTCTAAGGAGGGTGCATCTTTTGGTGAAGACTGTTACCAACTTTTTGTACCATAGTTGGGTTACCTGAGGAGCCGCCGGTTGACAGACTTGTTCAAAGTCTGATTCCAGTGTATCAGTTGATCCGTCTGCATGTCTAGCCAATATTGGCTAGCCAGTTTTTTATTTGAATTATTTTGACCATGGCCCCGCGGGGTTTGTAATAAAATGTGCTAGTAGGGTATTTTTTGAGTGGTTCGGTCTCTTGAGACGTGGAATCTCAAATAAGACATTCCGGAGAGTTTTTTGCCTTTGACAATTATGCTTTGCCTTCAGCCGAGTATAATTGACGAGGTTTTCTCCCGCTTCCTCCAAAGCTGGAATGCTTGATGTTGAATTCTGGGCCTTGGGGGGTTATTAGAGCCCAACTGAGTGTTATAAACCTACCAGGATTTATTTAGGTAGATCATGGTCATGTCCTAAGTCATCTGGACATATAAAAAAAATTCGAAAATTATTTTTTGAACGGGGAAAAAATTATTTTTTAAACTTTTAAATTTTTAATTACTTTTTTCTAAGTTTTTTGGGTTAATTTTTCCATAAATTAAATGGAAAAAAACCCATTTGTAATAAGTCAGTCATCCAGACCCCGAATTCAGTGATTGAAAGCTCTTACCTTAAGCCAAAAATCATTCTTGATCAACCAGCCAGCCATAACCAACTTTCAAATCATCAATCGGACACATAATGCCTTTTTTCTCAAAAAAATCAGTTTTGAGTGAAAAAATGAATTTTTATTAAAAAATGATTATTTTGGAGAAAATTAAAACTCTCCAAATTAATCCAAATTCAGCAAAATAAAAGGCTAAATGACATCTCATTGGGCATTTATGATGATTGGAGTTATCATAACTCAGCTTCAGTCAGCATTAAGTGAGCAATTAATTTATTATCAGTTAGCAGACATGTCATCTCCAGCTAAAGAATGAGATGGAAAGCACTCATTGGTCCGATGATTTGATCGAGGTGAGGACTGAAGCTTACACCATCAGTAGGCTTCCCAAACCTAGCAGAGGCCGCTTCCAGACCTAAAAGATGGGTTTACCAACATTACAGTGCCTCCTTCAACGCTCACGCCCCTCTCTCTCCTGGTTGCGCCTTCCATACGTGTGGCTTCATCTGATGGTTGATTTCAGGGTTAAGGGTTGGAGTGGGGGCGCATTGCCTAGGTGGAGGCCTCCCCACTCCCGGTTATTTAGGTCTAGCTTCTTTGTTAGGTGGCCAAGCTGGTTAGGTTATGAGGTTTGGTTTTAGGGTTTTAGCACTCTCTCATTGTATAAATAGAGGCTTTTTCAGCGCTATCAGGGTGGATGATTGATGCAAAGAACCTCTGGTGAATTATTGTAATACTTGTTGCTCTTATGCAACCATTTTGAATAAAGAAAGGCTTTGGAGGCTCATGTGGTGTGGATTCTGGATTCATGTGCTCTGATTTATGAGGTGATACAATTTCAATCTTGCTTTTGTTTGCTAATCTGTGGGTAATTATAAATGCTTTAGAGAGCTTATACAAGCACATAAGAGTAGATATTTGTAGTTTCAAGTTATCTACTTTCTTATTTACTTTTCGAAATTTATAAAGAGCATTGTCTTATTTAGTTATATCTCATGCTTTTTGTGATTCAGAGTAGTAAAAAGTACATGTTCTAATCCTCTGTTTTGGCATGCATACAAGTCTTTGATTGCAGATCACTTCATTGTACTGAGTAAAAGGATGAGCTAAGTTGCATCTACTTTTCTCGAAGTCAAGCACAAGTTTATGTCAGCTGCATACTGATTGAGATCCAGGGTGATTTTAGAGATTCAAAGATCCAAGTGGTTCCATCTTTTACATTCACCCCTGAAAACAAAATTTTACTTTCCGGTTACTTTGATTCTCTGTTTTATAACAAGTAGATCTAAGCATTAAATCTCATCTTTATATCTCTTGTTATTGTAGATCTAAGAATTTCCTTTGTTAAAAGCTCATCTTACAAAGGTTTAGATGTAATTCTGTTTAATACTTGAAGTAGTACCAAAGTCCCATCTTGTGCAAGTATTAAATTGTAATTTCATAGTGTATTGTATTGTCTAATCCGCCATTTTGCAAGAAAGAAGCTTGCTGGTTTCTCACTTTCCATGACAGGTTAAGCGGGAAAGTTGGTAAAAATTTAAATAAATAAGCTGCAAAAAACCTTCCTTTGTTCCTCTTCTTAATCCCCTTTCTACAAGTTACTTTGCTTTGCCCTTTTTACCTCTTCTTCATCGCTGCCCTGTTATTGCTCTCTTTTACCTTCCATTTTCTTCTTTTTTGGACAGCCCTAGTTTGCCCTAGTCTTCCTTCCTTTTTTGCCTCTTTTTGCCCTAGTTTTTGGGCCTTCTTCAACCTTGTTATTGGCCTTTTTGGCCACTTTTTGTTTGTTGTCCTGTTTTGTAATTTTTATGACAGCCATTTGTTTTCTCTTTCGCTGCCCCGTTTTCTTCGATTCTTATCATCCTTTAGCTTCATAGTTGGCTGCCCCATTCTTCCCTTTCTTTGG
This sequence comes from Pseudotsuga menziesii, assembly GCA_001517045.1. Classification (NCBI taxonomy): domain Eukaryota; kingdom Viridiplantae; phylum Streptophyta; class Pinopsida; order Pinales; family Pinaceae; genus Pseudotsuga; species Pseudotsuga menziesii. The sequence goes on from LPNX010811566.1 coordinate 400,909, forward strand.
TTTTGACCCTCTCTTGGTTTTCTTGCCTTCTTTCCCTCGTTTTCTTTTGTTTCAGTCCTCTTTCCTTTGTTCTTTTTGCTCTCTTCAAACTTCTTATCTTTTCCCTTTTCACAGGTTTCAGAAAGATCTCAAAGTTTCAAGTAAAAACATTCTCCTTTTTACAAATCCTAATACTTAATAGAGTTGTTTTGCTTTTATCTAAAAAGTCCTTTCAAGGATTAAAATCCTTAAGGCACATTGTATAAAGTTTAATAAAGATCTTTTGTTTGAGCGGGGTTTTTAAGTCCCCACTCCCATCCTCCCCCATTTGGGGAGGATTGTGTTGTGTCCATCTTTCACGTGCTTAAATTAGATGTGCTTGTTTACATCATCATTTGTGTCTTATGCTTAGAATATTAATTATTAATCCATCACATCTAATGCATTGAATGAGTTGATTACTTCAAGTTCTAATTGTTTATCTTTCTAAGTAAATCAATTGCTTAAATCTCTTGAATCTCACCATAAGGTGGATCAAGAGTGCTCTCTGTCGGAGAGTTTCATCAACCACTTTCATCTTAATCGTTGTGCCTGTTTAATCAATTAACTATTAAGTAAGACTCTTGAACCACTGTTATAAGACGGGGTCAAGAGCGCTCTCTGTCGGAGAGTCTAATTAATCAACTTAATAAAACTTTCAACACACATCCTTTTAATTAATTAACTCCTCTCCTCCTTGCCGGAGTATGTTCTGACCGATCCTAGATCGAAACACCCAGAAACGGCACTGGATCTTTAAACCTTACAAGAGTAACTTAATTAAAACTTTTCCCCCATAAACCAACGCACTGGCGTTGTTTCGTTTAAATACCAAGGCATGTGCGCAAATTCCAAGTGTGGGCGTCGGGCAACCCAATCTGGGCATAGGTAGTTAAGTTATTGAACACTTACTTGTGATCCCAGACAGGTCCGTCATGTCTTCGAACGAAGCCACTGAAAGTATTTCCGGTTAGGACATCCAACTACCATAAACAAGACCAATAAAAAACCTTTAAAACCTACCAAGAGCACTTGCAAAACCTAACATTCACTGGCATCATTTTAAGATTCACATCTCTTTATACACGAAGCATCCCTGATAAGTTGACTCCATAGGCACTGGTTCTATCTTTTCGCATTATTGATAATCTGGGCCATTTGTCCATTGGATGTTTTGATTATAATTTATATCTGTGAATGCTTTATCATTTCATGAGTTCTCAAATTATTGTCTATTTTTTAATTCTGATGATAGCAACATGGATTGCTTTGTCTTGTGTTTAATATTCATAATATTAAATCATTTTAAATCACATTAACTCCTAAACAACACCCATCCGCATCCAAAAACACCTAAAACTTAACTTGAACATTGAGCCATAGAAAACTCTTTGTTAGGGACTACCCCCCTTGGCTTCGTTAGGAGTTAGCCTAAACGGAGGAGCTAGGAGTAGGTAACAGTACCTAGCTCTGTGCTTGCCCCCAAGGTCACACCTCTCCCACTTTCTCAAGTGAAGAGACAGTTTTCAATTGATTTCTGCTGCTGGTGTGCAATCGGCGGACAACAAAGACAAAATTCAATTATGAGAATTTTCAATTTTTGACCTAATTCTACATTTGCAACAAAAATTAGGGTTTCAATTTTTGACCTACTCCCTCCACAGTTTTGGCTCGACTCTACCTTTTCTCAGCTTGCCTCTCTAGGGTGCATTTATCTGTGGAGTCAATTTTCCAAAACTCCTTCAGTTTTCACCTAGTCTCTGCTAAGGTTTCAGATCCAAATCTACAGTCAAGATGATCAGTATGAAGGTTGAAGATCGTCTGGAAGGAGCCTCCAACATCATACTCTGGAAGCCTAGTGTTCTTCTTCTACTAGAAGAAAATGACCTATTATAGTTTGTAAATGCAAAGGTCCCAGAACCAAAAGCCGAAGAAGACAAACCTCACTGGAGGAAGAATGATGTCAATAGCTGTCGAATTCACACAAAAAGAAGCATGAAGCTTCAACTACTGATGTAGAGGAAGATCACCATCACAAGAAACAAAAGAATGAAGATCATACATAATTCTTCTTCATATCAACTCTATCACTGGTGTTCCCACCACTAGTGATACTTGGCTCATAGATAGTGGTGCATCTAGACACATGACAGGATATAAAGAAAATCTCTCAGAAATAGTTGAGAAGGATTCTCATCTTCGAGTTGTACTTGGAGATGATGCCAACTACACCGTGAAGGGATCTGGGGCTACCTCCCTTCAACTAGAGTCTAATGATACCCTACACTTAAGTGATGTGCTCTACGTACCTGGTATGAAAAGAAATCTTGTATCCATCTCATCCTTAGAAGACAAAGGATATAAGGTAGCATTTTCAAATGGAAAAGAACTTGCTTGGTAGAAGAACTCAAGCATGGATACCTCCAAAGCAATTGGTATGAGAGAGGAGAGCTTGTATTGACTGAACACTCTACCAGTCCAAGCCTTAGTCCACGACTCCGCAAGTATGGGTGAGCTATGGCACAGAAGATTAGCTCAATTAAATTACAGAGCTCTCCTAGCAATAAAGAACATAGTTACAGGTACACCATGTGGAACATGTGCACTTGGAAAGAATGCCAAGAAATCCTTCCCAGATAGTGAGAGCATATCCAAAGAAATCTTGGATCTAGTGCACTTTGACTTGTGTGGCCCAATGACAGTTGCCTCATTAAGAGAATATCATTACTATGTGACCTTCATTGATGACTACTCACGGAAGACTTGGATCTACTTTATTAAGACCAAGGAATCCGAGGAAGTACTTAGTAAATTCAAGGAGTTCGGAGCACAAGTCGAGAATTTGTCAGGGAAGAGGATCAAGATTCTAAGATCAGATAATGGTGGAGAATACACCTCTACATAATTCAATGATTTCTATAAAGAAGCAGGAATTAAGAGGGGGCTTATAGTTCCCTACAATCTCCAGCAAAACGGGGTTGCTGAAAGAAAGAACAAAACAATTGTAGAGGCAACCAAAGCCATGATACATGACCAGAGCCTATCCATGTTCTTATGGGCAGAAGCATCCATGACAGTTGTATATGTACAGAACAGATGCCCACATAAGATAATGAAGAACATGACTCCTGTAGAAGCCTTTACAGGAGTAAAACCAGAAGTGGGTCACCTCTGAATCTTTGGTTGTCCAGTCTACATACATGTGCCCAAGGAGAAAAGGACAAAGTTGGAACCTTCAGGCAAGAAGGGAACTTTCGTGGGATACAATGAATCTTCAAAGGCCTACAGAAGCTATATCCCAAGATCCAGACAAATTGAAGTTAGCAAGGATGTGACCTTTGAAGAAGAAATGGTTGTCAGGAAAGGCAGAGGATCAAACATGGAGATCGATGATGAAAAAATGGAGAGGAGATCATCTTCCCCTCCAGTTCAGAATGAAGTAGCAAAGAAAGATGAACCCATCGATCTTATTGATCTAGTCGCGACAGTTGATATTCCCGAAGATATGGCAGTAAGCCAAAAAAGACCTAGATGGGCACAACAGACCTTACAAGATGCCGAGGGGCATGAAGCCCCACATAATACTTCCCGAGAAAGTAAATGACCTCAAAGGTTCTCCAGTTATGTAGCATTGATGAGTCACATAATTGACTCAGAACCCACCACTTATGAAAAAACATCCAGACACCAAGTTTGGGAGGATGCCATGGTGGAAGAATATCAATCCATCATGAAAAATGATGTGTGGGAGATCGTACTGAGACCCGAGGGGAAGTCAGTTGTAACTTCCATATGTCTATACAAAATCAAACACAAGAGAAGTTCTCAATTTTCTGGGAGAGAGAAGTTCGCATATATTGGAGAAGAAGACTATTTTTTGGGGTTTCCATATCTGGAAGATACTTCCTTTCTTTTCCTCTTTCTTCATTGTACACCGTTCTCAGAATTATTATCTATAGACGAAGGTTGTTGGGCTTTCTCCCATTTGGGTTTCCCAGGTGAAAAATACTCGTGTTATTGTTCTGTGCTTTGTCTATCTTCTAGTGATTCTACTGATAAATGCAATTAAGATATATTGCTATAATCTTAAGAAAATCTAACACAATGTGCCAATCCATCATGGACCATATCCCACGTGCAAATCCATCACAAACAATCTAGGGGCTGAACACACACCATGTACCCAAAATCTCATTAAACACCTCCAAACATGGTGTAAACACTTTCAAAGTAACTCTAAAGATAACATATGTCACATGTCAGTTTCAATTTAGAGGTCTTGAGAGTTATTTCCTGGATGCTTTGATAGACATTGGAGCTTCTATCTCTTTGGCCAAGAAAAATCGCTCCCCTGTATTTGTTTAGTAAAGGTGTGATGTGACATTAAATTGATTTTTGCATCAAAAGAAAATACAACAAATTATTAATGAGTGAGGCTATCCCTATGAAGCTATCTAGCATCAAAAGTCTGAATAGTTTCAAGTTCAAAGATCAAGCTGTTAACATCCTCATTGGTAATGATTAGTTGCCTCAAAATCTTCCTCTTTTTATCCATGATAATAAAATAGAGTTGTCTATAAATGGAAATATGGTTTAATAGCAATTGAAAATAGTCACATAGAAAGAGTCAACAAAAATCTTATCTGCAGAGAAAGGAAAGAAAACCCTGATAAGCAATTAAGGAAAATTGCATCTCTATCCACCAGTGAAAACAGTGTTAAGAGCAGTGGGATGAAATAAAAAAAGAAATAATAAAGGATGGATCATGGTAGGTATGAATTCCCCAATGCCTTTTGGACTAGTAAAGAATATGCAGTAAGCCTACCAGAAGTTCCAAATACCAATCCTACAAAACCAAACCATAAAGATATGTCTCCCACTTCATTATTTGAATGTCAAAAGAAGATAAATGATTCGTTAGCAAAATGATTGATTGAACCATCTACTTCAAATTGGGCTTGCTCTGGATTTTATGTAAATAAGCACTCAAAGTAAAATGGAGGAAAAAGGAGACTTGTGATCGATTATACACCTCTGAACCTTTACTTAAAGGACATCAAACACCCAATTCAAAATAAGGATGATTTGATAAGAAGAATGAAAGGTTGTTCTATATTTTCTAAATTTGATATGAAATTTGGTTTTGGGAAAATTCAAATAAATCCAAAGGATTGGCATAAAACAACATTTGTTGTTCCTATGAACCAGGTTTTCAAACCCTGCATGAAATTTCCGATTGTGTATATAGATGTACTTATCTTTAGCAAAACCTAAGATGAGTATGTTTTACATTTGCAGCAGGTTTTGACATTGTATATAAACATGGTTTTGGTACTATCAAAAAAGAAATTGGTTATACGTGTTACAGAAATAAAATTTCTTGGTTTAAAGGTAAAAGATAGTGCCATAGCCTCATATTTTGGAAAAGATTGAGTTGTTCCCTCATGTTCTCACAATTACCACTCAATGACGAAAATTTCTTGGGTCTATAAACTACAAAGCTCCATTATATCTACTAATTGTTGCTGATGGATCTTCATTGAACTAGAGGTCACACAAATATAAGAAGCCTTCTGGAACTGCGGTTGTCAGAAAAATGCTAATGTCTGCTTCCACTCAAGTAACCATGAGATGGTAAAAATTTTGTATACACTGATGCAAATTATCAGTATTGGGATCTTGAGCTAACAGAACTAATCCCTCATGGTTACAAAGAAATCTGTAGATCTGCATCTACTTTATTTTCAGGAGCTATGTTGAATTATCACTCCACCGACGGAAATCTCGGTTGTCATCAAAGGAATCATAAGCTTCCTCATATTCATTATGTCAGAAGAATTTGTTGTCCATTCTGATATAAAAAAAACTACAAGGATTCTTAGCCTACAAAAATGCAAGAGATACTGGAAATTCTAGATGTCTCAGATGGAATTTGTTGAATTTTGATCCAATTTACTTGTGTGCTGATTGCTAAGCTTGCTTTTGACCAATGTGGATTGGCGGGTGCCGTTCGTTGATGCATGGTTTGGTTACAGGCCTTGATCTATAGCCAAGTGTGCTTATGGACTGCGCTATTATGTATTAGCTTAGAACCTTTCTATTTGGACGAGTGCATTTCCGGCATCTGCTGTGTGACATGTCCAGTTCCTTTCTTTGTTTATATGTAATAGCGAGCTAACAATTATTATCACAATGATTCTTCAAACATTTATTTCATCCCACAATTTTATTGCATAATCAATATTCACTTGCAAAAGAAACACGCATCACTGAAAGATAACCATGCACAAGAGACACAGATTTTACCTTAGGAAAGTTGAAACCAATAGGAAGAAAACCCAACAAACTTTTCTCAGAAGAAATCAATCCAATTCAAATACAATACCAATCATTAAGATGATCCTTTGCACAAGATAAAATAAGATAAGAAAAGATAATTTTATTTATGTCTACTAATGACCACAAAGTAGGTCAACGGGACTGTCAGTTACAATGATGTTCGTGCCTGCAGGAGGACCAATCGATCCCCCTATAAAAGAAGTACAATGCAAGAAGTAAAATAGAAGCAAAAGTGTACAGTGCAAGCTGGGCTGAAGTATGGAAGAGCTCCTGCCCCCGTCTGGACACCACAACCCTGCTCTCGAACGAAGAAGCTCGAGCAGACAGGATCCCGAAGCCAAAACGATCGAGGAAGATCTAGTACTCCTAACATCCGACGCTGAAGAGGAAAACTGAGGGAAGTGCAATAGTGTTTGCTGGCCCGAATAGGAGCTGTGGGCGCAAGGCATCCTTCGAAGAGTTGTCGGTGAGGTTTGGAGGACCTTGTACGCCTCTCGGAGGGAGGTCTGGTACGAAGCTGCCGCTGAGATCTCGTGGGTCGAGATCCACAAATCTTCACTGATCTGGAAACGGGATCGGTTTCTAAGTTGGTAGGTCTCTTGGTGCCCCTGGAAGATGGTAGCACATTGAAGAATGTCGTGATCCTCTGTATGGTATCGGGTCTAGTGGGGGGTTGAAGAACCTGCGCTCGAAACCTAAGAGCCTCCTGAATATAAAGTGCTAAACATCTCTGATCAGTGTATCTGAAAAAGGCGGCTAGCGTTTGAGGGCCTCTAAACAATCAGTAGAAACGTCCTCTGATATCGTAGTATATAGGACATCTGAAGATAAAGTGCGACTCGGTTTCCACTTCATGTAGATGACATAGTTGGCAGATCCTTTCCGATCTATCAATCTGGTGGTCTGTCTCTACCCGAAGTCTATGGGATCCTACTCTCAGCTGTCCGAGAGGGATCTAAAGAGCGTGCATATACTGGCAAAACGTGTATTGGGGTCAGACAATGAACCTGTCTCTGATCTCCAGGAAGTGTTCAGCATAAAAGGCCATCTTTGGGCGCAACCCTCCAGGGGAATTGACCCATGTAATCTGAACGAACTGCTTGTAAATATCCTCCCTGATGATCTTATTTAACTCTTGTCGGATAGGTAGAAGGTGGTCAGGAGCATCCAGAGAGTACCAGAATGGGGGGAGACGATCTAACTGGATTCCTGCTGATATAAGAAGATCTGAAATCCCTGTGAACCAACATTTGGCTCTGCCTGAATGAGTAGCACGGGTAATGGTCTTAGACGAGAAATAGGCTAAATAAGGATACCTGTCCCAGCCTTTTGACGAGTCGGCGAACCCCCGAATCCGATGCAAGAAGGAAACAAATTTGAAGATCGTCTCAAGGCAGAAGGGCTGAGCCCCAAACTTAGCTAGGATGATGTGTTGCGGCACTGTCTACTTACATCTCTGATCTGAGGCCTAATCTGACTCGAGTAAAGAGGGTCCCTAAATTTCCGATCTGTATAAAACAGTGGGACGGATCAAGGTGTCCAACAGGTTCATCTTGGATGAGATATCCTGGAAGTGATGGTGAAAACATTGTCTCTCGAGAAGGGATAAGGACCCATACCCTTTATTGATTCAAGATTCACCCTCCTTTACAAGAAACCCTATCAAGGGTAGCGAATATTCCAAGAGAATAAGACAGCCCCATAATTATACTTCTTTCCTTAGCTAGGCCTTTCTAGGAGGTGCACACAAGTGGAGACAATATGTGTTAATGAGAGAGTATTGTGTTCAAATGAAGTGTGTGAACACTTTATTATATTCTTCTTTTCACTAGAATTTTCCTCAATGGGGTCGACTTGTCTTTCTCCACTGGGGCCAACTTGTACTTTTGGGCTTTATCTTTTATTTATCTTCAAGCCGACTTGTCTTCTTTCCTTCATTTTCTTTTGGGACTTGTTATCCACTAATTTTGCACTTAATGGATTTTTCGGTGAGCCTCCAGAGTATTGAACAAGTACACTCGTTCAAGATCAGAGTTCAGAAGTTCAGTGTGCTTCAGAGTTAGCCAGTTTTTGGCTAAACTTTTTATTTTTTGTAAAATACATGTTCATACCCCCTTGGGGAGATTGTTAAAAATATCTTAGCATTTAAATTTTTATAAAAGGCTCGGCTTCCCGGACTTGGGCATCAAGCCGACTAGCCCAGAGTGTTTTTTCCCTTGGTTATTATTGGTTGTTGAACAAGCGACCAATAATTTTTGAGTTTTTCACTCGCTCCTCCAAAGCTGGGGTAGTTGTCTTGGTGTTTCGGCCTTAGGAGGTTATTAGAGCCTTCGTGTCAGTGTTTTTCATCATGCTAGGCATTCCGATTGAGTCGTATGAACATGTACTAGGTCTCGGTAGAGTTTCATTGGATTCTGAGAAAAATAATTTTTTTCTGTTTTTTAAGCCATTTTTTAATGGTTTAAATGAAAAAATTCAAAATGTAGTAAAAGTGTGATCCGGAGTCCGTTTTCAGCGTGGTTGGGCTCATTTTCAAGCCCGGAGTAGCGTCTTTACTCCAAGGACCACTTTCACCATTAGTCGGGTAGCTAGAGCATCCCGTGAGGTAGTATTTGGCTAAAAAAGATTCATAGTAGCATTTAAATCAATGTTCCCCCAAGTTTCCGGGACGCAGGGGCGCGGAAGCGGGGAAACGCACATTGGGGACGTCTGGAGACCACCCCCAAATTTTAGCGAAATTCGGGGGGGGTGAGGGGGCGGGGGGGCGTCCAAGTCTTAATAAAAAATAATATTATAAATTATTAAATCCCAGCAATAAAAGTTCAATGATTCATCCCATGTAAACTACTAAAAGAGGGGGGGGGCGTCTGGGAGCCCCCCAGTTTCAGGAGGGGGCGTCTGGGAGCCCCCCAATTTCAGGAGGGGGAGTCTGGAAGCCCCCCAGTTTCAGGAGGGGGCGGGGGCGCGGGGGGGCGTCTAGGAGCCCCCCTTCACTGGAGCGCGCTACAAAATAGGGGACGCGCCCCCTTGTGCGTTTCCGAGAGTTTCCTAATTTTGGGGATGCTGGGAAACGTTTCCCCAGAAGCCCCCGAGCCCCCGGGGCGCAGGGAGCTAGGGAGGCGCGTCCCCGACCCTGGGGGGCGAGTCCCCGTGGAACACTGATTTAAATGCTAAAATTGGATAAAATGCACTAAAATCCAAATTTAGAAAAGTCAAGATTGATTTTTTAAATGGTGGATATGACATGGCATAGTCATGCGTTTCTTCTTTCAAGTGCATGGCATATAAAACTTTGGATTAAATGGGTTTTGAATTAATCCAAGGAGAAGTTCACGTGAAGGAGAACCCAGGCTTATGTGGAAGTGTGATGATTGAGTTCACGCTAGCATGGAGTGAGCGGGTATGTGAGGTCCCCTACCCATTTAATAAATTAATTTTATAAACCATATCCAAAGAAATTATTTGCAAAGAGATGATGGCGATTTGATTCATAAGGAGAATAGTGTGGTGTATCAAGCGAGTGATGGAATTAATGGTGACGCCAATCATTAGATTGGAACTCGCGCTGATATATTAGTGGCGACGTCAATCATTGGATTGGAGTCCACGCTGATTGGGTTCACGCTGATTGGAGGTGGGGCGATTTCCTTGTTTCATGGCCACCTCACGGGTTTGGCTCCCATTAGCACAAGTCGTATTCATTATAACTCATACTCAAGTCTCCACAAGATCTTCACGCATTCCTCTATCTCCTCACGTCAACCTGCATGCAGAGATCGATTGTATGACTTGGCAGCGTTGTATTTGACAGGTGATGCTTCCAAGGATCTGATTGGGAAGTCGATTTGCTATTGGCTCTCTTCAAGTGCCAGTTTTGTTTTAGGTTTTAGGATGTTAGCTTTGGTATAAGTAGAGGCTCTTGCAGCTCTATTAGTATGGAACTTTTGTGGTAGAGTTACTCTAAGAAAATTGTATCAGCATTTGCTTTGGAATTGTTAATAAAGATATTTGACTTTGGAGGTCTATGGGCTTTTGATTGTGGTGAATTCTTCATGGTTGAGGTGATATTGTCTCTAACTCCTCTCTTTCAATACTTGTATGCATTTAATTAATTTGCCAGCTCAAGAAAGCCATTGTTGGCACAGTAGAATAGCCATTTGTTGTTTCAATTTGGTTATTTATGCAAAGTAGATTAATATCTTGATGGACATGAGTAGTCAGTAATACGAAATGTTGATTTGGATTTGATTTTCCTAGCATACTAGCATATGATTTTTTTATCTCACTTCTTGTATTGAGCGTTTGTGTGTTATCAGGCTTCACCAATTACTAGTTACTACAAGAAGCCCTAAGCTCCATTTATCCACCCTTTGGCTTCTTCTTTCTTGCCTTGTTTGGCTTGTCCTCCTCTTTTCTTTTCGTTGCCCTCTTTTTGTCCTCTCTCTCTCTCTTTTGCAGCCTTCTTTATTGCTGTTCGCTTTCCCCTTTTTCCTCTTTTCCTTACTTTTTCCAGCCCTCTTTTTGCTTCCTTTTTGCCCCATTTTACCCTCTTGCTCTTTCCCACTTTGCATGTAAAGTTTTGCGTCTAGTTTTAATTCAAAAAGACTAAAAAAATTGCATTTTAAAAGGGTAGTTTTGCACTTAGAATAATTTCATTTTTGTTCGCATCTAGATCTACTTTGATTTTATTAATGAATATTGGGTGCTTGAGCCATTGTTCGTTTTGAGCAGATATTGAAGAAGAGGTCAACCAAAGACAAGTCTAAAGACTTGGAAATATTGAAGAAAAAGTTCCCAACAAGAAGACAAACCACATCCCTTTTTTTTTTGTAAAAGCCATTAAGGCTCCTTCCATTTTAACTTTTCAAGTTCTTTCAAAGGTTGAAAATCCAAAAGATTGTAACAGTTTAATAAAAGTTTCGTGAGTGGGGTCTTTAATGACCCACACCCAGCTTCCCCATTTGGGAAAGTCTTGTAGTGGCCTTTTTTTTTTAGTGGTTTGCTAGCTTAGATTTACTTCACTAGATTGGTTTCATTTTATGCTTAGAATAGTGATTGCTAGTTTAGTTCATTATTAGCATTTTAATCATTGTTTTACAATTTTTTGAGCAATCACATGGTTTCATATTTACAATCTGATTGTCTCTTAAAATAAACCAAAGTCTCTTGAACTTGCCATAACCCAAGTCAAGAGCACTCTCTGTCGGAGAGCATAGTTAGATTTGCATTTTTCTTGCATTAGCCATATAGAATAGTTAAAGTCTCTTGAACTTTTGTCATAAGACCAAGTCAAGAGCATTCTCTGTCGGAGAGTTTAACTGTGTGCTCTAAACTTAAAATTTGCAACTAACACCCCCCATTCTAAAATTTACTTCGTTGCTTTCCGCCACCAAGTATGCTCTGCCGACCCTAAAAAGTTGGATTCGTACTCAGAATGGTGGTTGGATTTGATTAATCGGACAAGTGAAAACATTAATAAAACGTTCACCCCATAATTAACGAACCGACGTTGTCGATAAATACTGAGGTAGTGGGCAAATTCTTGCTAGTGACGCCAGAACAAACCGTTGTCTCAGAGTTCAATCAGGCTGGTTAAGTTCCTTGGACACCTAGCCTGGAATACTGGACGGTCCAACATGTCATTGAGAGGAGCCACTGGAGGTATATCTTCCGAGTGATACCTTCTATTCTTAGCCATAATAATCAAGCTCACTAAAACTTTACAAAATTTACAAAGAACACTTGCAAAATGATCTTACAAACATACTGAACGCTTATATCTTTGCATCCCAAGCACTGCAATCTTGACTCCGTTACCCATCGGACAAGGCACTGATCTTGTGCTCATTTCATTTATATATATGAAGTGCATATTTTATTTCATTATGGATGCCTTTGCTTAAATCAATCAGTTGTGTTGTCCTTAAATTATTGCAAGTATACCTTTGAGCTATTTAAATTTTAAATATCTAATATTTTCATCATAATAAACTCCTATACAACACCCATCCGCATCATCATACACCAAAAACACTTAAAATACATTGAGCCATAGAAACTCTTTGTTAGGGACTACCCCCCTTGGCTTCGTTAGGAGTTAGCCTAAACGGAGGAGCTAGGAGTAGGTGACAGTACCTAGCTCTGTGCTTGCCCACAAGGCCACACCTCTCCCACTTTCTCAAGTGAGGAAACAGCTTTCGGAAGATTTCTGCTGCTGGTGTGCATTCGGCAGACAACAAGACTTCTTCAATCCTATCTAGAACTTCTTCAATGGTTTTTATCTTGACTTCTTGGTTATTTCTTCATCACAGAAAATTTCTTCTTGTTGATGTCCATCTCCTCACATGCAAATCAAATTCACACATAGAGCTCTATTGTTGATTTAACCATACTCTAAGAGGCGCCAAACACTTCTTAGAGGCAATGCCAAACTCAACATTAGATTAGACTTATCTATTTCACAAGAGGATAAGATCTCCTATAACATAGACAAGTCAACTCACTCTAATTAGAATTGATCACTCTTTTACGGAGCACTCCCACATAGAGTGATGCATGTGACCTTTGGCATTATCCACAGTCAATCCACGTGACTAATCAAAGGCTAAGCATTCGAGCCTCAATACACATAGTCAAGACTCAATACACACATGACTAATAAGGGCTACGATGTGGCCATTCTCTACCAACCATTGGTCAATTCAACATGACCCCTTTGGGATAATGATCTGCAGAATGTTTGCCCAACGTTGGAACCATGGAGAAACATCAACAGAATTATGGTTAAAAAAAATTCTGTGAAGTTTGAACATATCAAAGGGAAAAATAATGCATTGACAGATTTTCTAACTAGATGATTTCAAATTCCAATGCAGATTGTACAAATGGCTATCCACAATTTCAGAACATGGAGAAAGCTGCGGATCAGGCGAGCATGATCAATCAAGCAATCGAGAAAAGGATTTGATCGAACTAATCCAAGGCCATACAAGGTTTTCCTTTCAGGATTAGCTTGAACTAATTCAAGGTTTTATTTAAGAAAAAAGGCATTTCCATCATGAGTTTGATAGAGTGAATAATTTTACCTTAACCTTTTTTAGGCAAAGCATTCGGAAGAATAATCCTTCTTTATACTTGATAGAATCTTATGTTATTCCTTTCACTTATATAGAGATTCTAGCTTACATCCGTATGATGAAAAAGGTCTGCATTGCATTTTCCAGTTTTCCTATATGTTACACCCTTTCATGGATCCTTACTTCCAAATTTTCATAGCCTACACTTTACCCTGCCATCCACCTATTCCTGTAGAGTATCATAGAACAGAGCTTGTACCATGGAAGGATGATTGGTTTAGTTTAGACACCATTACTGCAGTTATCCTGCAGAGCAAAGGTACATTAGAGACACGATTCTGCCATTTGAATCTTCTATGGTTGGTCATCTGTCTACAAAATTTACTAGTGCATTGCTTCAACCCTAGACAGAGCATTTGCATTCCATTGCAGCTTTACCAATCACTGAAACGTTTTGTTCCATTCCTAATCAAATTCATTTTTACCAGCTTTAGACTGCAAAGCATGATCATTCAATATTCAGATATTCCTGTTCTCTGGTTTAAGCAGAGATGTATCTGAACCTTCATTCTCCAACAAACTGGCGAAACGACTATATGCTGTGAAGAAATTCCCACTTATAGGACTTGTCAAAGACAGCAGAAAAACCATCTTCAAAGGAAAAGAGGAGAAGAATGAATACATGAATGATGAGACCTTCAGATTTATGTATCGAACACTTGCACTCTGTTATGACATGCAGTGGGAAAATGCTATGTCTGCTAAGTAAATTTTTTGCAATATAATATCAGAATCTGTGTTTCTCTTAAATTTCACAAGAATGGTGTGCTGCAAAAATATGCAATTTGATGAGAATAATCTTCAATACTAAACCATTGTGGTAATAATTTACAAGGTAGGCATTTACAGAAGATGTTACAAAATGATGAAAACTGCACAACATCCTTCCGACTAACATCTAGGCCTTTCCATTTCATCTATCAAGTTTCTCCTGATCAAATCCAGAAATACGAGCAAGCTCTGCAAATACTTGTTCACCACTCAAAACCTGCTTTTCAAACGTATTTTTAAATCATCATAAATAAGATCACTTCCAGAACAAATGACTCTATACAGAAGACATGAACAAAGAATCTACATTGGAGATATCCATTCACTACAAAAGAGAAATTCTAATGAAAATAAGTAACTCTCCTTACCTGACCCTTTACTATCCAAGTCGGGAACCCTTGAACATTAGCTTCTTCACATGCTTTTGCTATCTTGACTCCCTTTCTATACCCATTTGGGTAGCACTCCACATAATCAAGAATATTTGTTGCTTCAGCCCCAAACATCTAAAGATAATAAAAGGGAAACAACACAATTATTGGAAGCATTCATAATGTGTTTTACAAGATGCATTAATTTCTCGATTCTAGAAAACGTGTTAGAACTTTGTCACCACTATCAACCAAAGAATAAAGACCTTATTGCTTTATGCTCTACCGAAGTCCATGTTCATTGAGTACTAAAAGTTTATTGGACACAAATCAGAGACTCATAATTATGACGCAGCTGTTATGATGCAGACCTGCGTTTGGAAAGTTTATAAACTTACGTGCTAATATCAGTCCTTGAAAATTTGAGACATCTGAACAATATCTCAGTGTGGATAAATTAAAATAAACTTCCAACTTGACTCAGAAATAGTCCAGTAAAATAGAAGGCAAGCTAAGCCAGTTAGAGAACAAAACTTGAAAGGGCACAGTTGGCATCTTCGATGTCTGTATGAAATGTGCACTGTGAACTACAAAACCTTAAATGGATCAACATAAGGACATTGGAACGGATTGGGGCTAGGGATGGGGCTGAGGGGATTTATGAAGTGTTCTCAATTAAACCTGATAATTAGAAGGACAATGGACCAAATTGTTCTCGATAATGAAAATTAATGAGGGGGGTGAGCGGAATTCTCAATTAAAATTGCTAAACCAGAGGACTGCGTGGAAAATAAAACTAAAACTACTTGATGCATGTTCTTGCTTCATCAGGGACCAGCTAGTTTTTCACATATAAGACTGACATTAATCAAAGTGGCCCCTATCGCATAAGTTTTGTTCATGTTTACTGCTCTTATTCAAAGCGGCCCCTATCATTTGAGAATATTGACCTAAGGAGTTTAACATTTTCTTTGAGAGAGGGGTTTGCTATTACAACTGTGGGATAATCTCAATATCAATGTGGCTAGCGTTAAGACAAATCAAAAGTCTGGAAATATAAACATTATACTGTAATTTTAAATATACTGTAAATTATATACTTTATTTTTGTATTGTATTTGTACCAAACTTAAATTCCAACCAGAACTTGGTAACTATGGTTCCAAGGGTGAGGATGATATACCAAACCCAGTCCTCGTAGAAAAGGTGGGGAGAGGAGTTAGAAATGTTGAAATACTGAGAGGGGGGTGAATCAGTATTTGCACAATAATAAAATTTTAATCAAAAGCAAGTTGTTAATCACCAATCATAGCATGTCATCAATGTACACAAAAATAACAAGATGCACAGTACACAATATTTTTGACGTGGAAACCCAAGTCCTAGGGGTAAAACCACAGAAGCATTTTTAAAAATAAATTTGACCCAGCAACAACTGGGGTAAACAAATTTAATACAACTTTACCAACTACAACTGGAAGGGGCTACAAACCCTTAGGCTTCGTCAGCTACAACTGACACGTTGCTACGACAGCTTAACTCACAAGATTGTGAGCCCTAGCACCACCCTACCACCCTGAAGAAAAAGACAACAAAACCTGTGGACCTGTTAAACCAATCTTTGAATCTACTGCTGATAGCCTCTGCTCTCTGATCACTGCCAAATCATCACTGTGTACCGATATGTCGTTTCATTGCTATACACTGCTCATGTATATCCTTGTACACCTTTGTTATCACATATATAGTAACCAGGCTACCATATTCTATTTTTCAGATTTCAGTACACTGTTCAGCCAGTTCCCCTACATATGAGATGCTGAGATGAGCATCTATGATGGATCATGATTTGATTGATGGACCACAGTACTGTCCCATGCCATGACTGAGTCTCAAGACACTCAGATTTGAGGACCGATGTAGTCATTGCAGCCATTTGCAGAGCAGTTATTAGTGCCCAGAGTTGTATCAGTGCTTTATCATTGGACAGATGTTGGTTCAGATGGATTATTTACATGTTTATGACTCGGCTTGTATTATCTTGTGTTATGGTTATCATTGCTCTTATGCTCATTCTTGTGACATGTATTAGCATTTAGTGTCATGATCCGGCGGTCATATAAATATGTGGACTTGGATGTATTGATATTATGTATTGATGTCCCTACTCAGACTTAGAAGTTCTTGATCTATGCTCATTGGTAGTACCCTCCTTAAGGAGAATAGAGGTAGTCATTCACACCATACTTTGGCTTGCTAGTGTTGGTTTCATTATTCATTGTCTCCACCCATCCATTACCTTCCAGTTATGTTTCTTACCCAACCTACTATTATGACTTGTGGCATGGAGGACCTTTCCCCACTAGAGCCTCTATGATTGGATAAGCTTCCCTATTTGTTTGTGTTTCGGCTCTAGGTTACCTAGGTTGTGTTGGCTAAACCTGAAACAAGTAGCGCTGCCATCAATACAATGTATTTGAAAATGAATATTTTATGAAAAAGCCCATTCATGAAAAGTAGTGTTTTTAAACATACATGAATGCAAGGCAAGCCTAATGAAATTGGCTTTGAAGTACAATGAAATGAATATCTTAGAACATTCATGAAAAGTAGTGTTTTTCAACATACATGAATGCATAAAGCCTAAAATAATAAAAAATCCGTGAAATAAATACACGGACCAAGGCTATGAAAAATCAAAGGCCCTAAAAAGCAATGGTTCCTAAAGTTATATCTAAGGATTGTTGGCCTCACTTGTATTGGTGTGGATAGTGAGCATTTGTCAAGGTGAATAAGCACCTCTGAAGTAACTCACCCATTTGTGAGACACTGCCATCCCCTGCATTGTTGCTTGTCTGTCATATGCTAGAGTGAGTATTCCCTTTCCATATCCGAAGTTTCACAATGTCGAGTTGGTTGTTATCCTTTGCCCTAGCCTTCTGAATTTTTAGCCTTCACCCTTCACTAGCAAATTGATTACAACTATGAAGTGAGTATGATCTTGAAAGTCTGGACTGAGTTATAGTTAATAAATGTAAACCTTGTATATTTGGTTGATAGATCGCTAGTGAAATGATTGATACTTGTTATGATTATTACTTGAATGATTTGTAGAGCATGTCTTGATCTTTGAACACTTGCAGTGGATGGATTTCAGCCTGGGTTATATTATATGGTCATTTACAGATTATTATTTTGTCTATCTGGGTATATTGGATATTGTAGATGATCATGCAGATACCTATAGAGTGTATGAGTATACACCTTAGATGGATTTGGACTCTCTAAGTCTAGTGAGAACTTTTTTTCAGTTACGGGCACTTGCAGAGATGATTTGGCTCAGTTTACCCTTCTGGTACAGTTTTACCATACTGGATGGCATGTATGAGCAGGGAGATATTTTTCTTGGATCTCCTAGGGCGCTGTATAAGGCATGGGGGGTCCAGCCACTTGTTTGTACCATATTACCCCCCTCCTAGAGAGCCTGCTGGGCTCAGTTGGATAATGCATGCACCCTAGGAGGCAGTTTTTGGCATGTCACATTTCTCGAGGCAGATAAAAAATAATTAAAATGGCTACTGAAGAATTTGATTTGGGCTACAGAGGCAAGGAAATGGCATGAGATGAGTTCTGATGATGAGGGTGATGTCTTCCACTTCTCCAACAGTTGCAGCACTTGAATGGGCCCACATCTATTTTTCGGACATATTATATTATTTTCTGGAGCTTTTGGAGGTTCACGATTTCCTCAGAGAGACACTATTTTGCAGTTTAAAAATTATATTATTTTTATTGTGCCATGGGGACACCCTAAGGGAGTTAGTTAACACTCCCTGGACCCACCATGTGTTTCATTTATTTTTTTAGTGGGATCCCCTCTCCTAGGGTGATTTAGTCCATTTTTATATTATATTATTGTATTGATCCATGTATTTTATGTTGAGCTCATCTCAACCATTGATTAGAACTTTTGGATCTTTTAAACCAGTGTTACAAATATCGCCGATATATCGGCAACATCGCGATATATCGCGATGTTAACTCACTGGCGATAAAATCGGCAAATATTGCCCCGATATTTTCCCGATTTTTTTGGGTGATTTTTCCCGATTTTCTCGCGATATTTGCCGATTTTATCATGATATTTGCCGATGTTTGGCAATATTTGCCGATTTTTGGCGATATTTGCCGATATTTGGCGATTTTTTCAACTATACTGTGATTTTTGTATTTTTTTATATTTTTGTATTTTTTATTTTGCCGATATATTGTCGATGTTTGCCGACATTTTTGCCGATAAATCCGATAATTTCTTTTTGGACCCATGGCGATATATTCGCCGACACGATATTTGTAACACTGTTTTAAACTTAGCCACCCATTTGGAAAGTGGTTAGGATTTTGGTTCTCTCATTCCTATTTAAAGAAGAGAGCATCTCATTTGTAGGGGGTCTTTGGATCTTGGATCTGGATAATAGAAAAACTTTTCTTGTGGAAATTTTTCGGATCTCCTTTGCATCTGGTGTTCTTAGATGGTGATTGCAAAATCTTTTGCTTCCTAGCATTTGAGTATTTGATGTGAGATCTATATATTTTTTCGGGAAACATTGTCTTATCTACAGGAGGGCGACTTCAACTTGGGCGTTTTTGCAGGGTTTCCTCAACTCGCTTGGCTTGGATGCGTTTTGTATCAGGGGGTTTTCATTAGCATTAATGTGATCTATAATTTCATCTTGCTATTTTTCTGTAGCATTTTTTTTTTCTCATGATGCAGCAAATCTGATATGGTTGACGTTTGTTGTGCAGGAGAGAGGGCGCAGTGGCTTCTTGGGGCAAAACGTTGGGCATAGAACTCACTCAAATCTTCTCAAGTTGATTGGGATAACAGGGATTGTCATTATCAAGGCATCTACAAGGTTTTCCAGGTAATATCTATAGGTTAGTGCTTCTCTTCCAGATCTCAATCCATTGGCATCTGCATCTCCATTTTTATCTTAAAACCCTAAATATAAAAAACCAAAAAATATTATAGATCAAACCGCTTGATCTAGAGGCAAACCATTTCTGGGTTTTGTAGATCGGGTCCAACTCTAAGTGGGTCTTCCTCAACGCTGAGCTAAAAGTGACTCCATTGCCCTAGATCTGAAAAACACTGATCTTCAAACCTTAGCGCTACCTTCCATGTTGCCTCCTTTTCTCATGATCTGATCCTTGCCGGCAAAACTACTTTTGGGTTTGTAGATCGGGTCCAACCCCAGGTGGGTCTTCTTCAGCGTTGGGCTAAAAGTGACTCCATTGGCCCAGATCCCAAGGCACTAATCTTCAAACCTTGGCGCTACCCCTCTTGTTGCCTTTTCCTCTTGCGTTTTGACTCTTTTTTTGTAGCTCGAGTGCTTTGACACTGCCATACCTTCTTTCGAGTCCATCCCTCGGTACTAGATAGCCCCAAACCTGTTCTTAATACTTACCTTCTCTACATTGGTTGCGTTTCCCAAGGCAGTGGATATATTCACCTTTTGCTCATACCTTAATCCTAGATCTAGTATTTGCCTCATAGGTCACTTGTATCCTAACTTGGATCAAAGCCTTGGTTCATTTAGTGACGTCATCCATAGATCTAGGGTTTCCATCACCTTACACCTTATCTAGTGTCTAGGTCTGATCTCTCCTGTCGGGAGTAGATCTGGGTCTCCCCCATTGATTGTCTTGGGCTAAGACAACATAAAGTGAAGAATTCCTCGATTGGCGTGACAACCATCCATTTGGGAGTCGAGGCAATGTTGGTTCCACCTCTTTAGTTGCTTGTCCCTCTACCGTCCATTCTGGATCCATCTCACATAGGCAACTACAAAGTTGGTGATAACAACCTCGTCATACACAATCACTAAACAAGTAATTCTGCTCTTCTTTTATTGAACATAAGATGGGTATCATCATAGTGTGTCATTATAGGATATGCATCATCGTCATAGGGTATGCATCCTCACCGTCAATCCTCTCAGTGTGCATCGTGTATGTATCATCAAGTATACATCATAGTGCATAGAAGAATGTCATCACACCATGGCATACATGTCATCATAGAGTAAGGAAAGCATCATAGCATCTTCTTCATCATATCATCGTCGTCATCAAGACAAGTGTCATCATCATGTATGTATCATAGCATGTATAATCATGTAGTAGCATGCAACATCATGTCATAGATCACGCTTCTCACTTCACTGTTTACTAGTGCATACATTCATACACTTGTACATACCACATACCACAGTACACTTTACACACTACTGTTTACTAGTACATACTTGTACATGCCAACATACCTTTATTTGTGCAAGTCAACCTCTAACTTGGACTGTGTATACCTTTTGTAGAAGACCAGAAACAACATTCAAATAGGAGTAGTAATCAACCTTCAAACCCAAACCTCAGTCTTTGTGGAACAAAACTTGGGCTGTGCTGAAGACCAGACTGTTCATGCACCCAACAGACTTGGATCTGTGATAAGGGACTGTCACACAAACTCGGGTCTGCAATCCTTCCTTAGTCACCGAAAACAGTTCAAACATCTGCAAACTTCCACCTCAGGCCAACAAATAAATCTCAGTCCACAAAAAGGTGTATTTGTTGATGGATAGAGGTGACAGCAAGTGTTGATTTGATCCCCAAAAACTCTGGAAAAATACTCGGGTAAGGCTGTTGCTGGTCTCTATATCCACAAAAAAACTCAGTCACAACCTAGCAAAAGACCTCAGTTATGACTCACACAGGGGTGACAAATCTCTGTGGAAAAATCAGATAACTCTTTCTCTGCTGCTACTTTATGACAGACCAACGAATTAAACCTCAGTCCAAAACCTTAGATAAGTTACCAAAAAGATGTATGTGTTTTGTTTGATGTGATTAGGACAAGTGTTTGGTGTATTAATATACTCTTTTAGGCGTTGAATGCTAGGAAATTAGGGCCGACCTAATGAAGGAATAAAGTCTTTTATTAAATTAAAAATTAATTTAACATATAATTATTTAAAGGGGTCGACTTCTTGTAGGATTGAAGGTTTTATTAATGATTAAAAAGTTTCTTAACATACAACCACAAGGGTTCAACGTTGGAGGAATTTTACCATTTACTTGAGCATTATTTAATATTTTATTTATTAAGGGTCTTTCTTTTTGTCATAAGATTAGGGTTTTATATGTTAGGGCATCACCAAATGATAATTCATTTTAATTTAAGTTAAGGGCTAAATGTTACCTAAACCAATGGTAAGGGTTATATGTTTAAGGGTGGCCATGAGGGCTTCAAGGGCTAATGTAAAGGTGCAATGGGCATCATTATGCAGCATTAGGGTATTATTAGTGTTTTAAGGGCAAGGCATACAACACAGGGTAAATTGTAGGCTTAGAGACCAAAGGTAAGAGTTTTAGGGCCTTTTTGTTGGGTCAGGTAAGAGTTTTAGGGCCTTTTTGTTGGGTCGTCAAAGTCACTACAAGTGAAGACACATAACCATCAAGGTGTGGGGGTGCCTAGACTCCTCCTAGGGTACCATGACCTCAATAAAACACAAGTGAACACTGAAAGGGTCATTTGGCCTATTGCAACTTCTTCAACCCGCAAAGGACACATTCTAGGGTATCAAGGCATAGGTTGTGGTACTGGGGAACCAAAGAAATAACTGGGGAACCATAGAAATAACTTAGGGGTACTTAAACACTCTACAGGGTGTACACGGATTTTTCCATTGTCCCAAGGGCTCCAAGGGTTTCAGACTTGGGCTTGGACAAGGTCAAAAGGTCTCCTTTGACATTGACAACTACTTAACCCTCTAGGGCTCCTCAAGGGGCACCGAGACACGCCAACACACCTATTGGCATCAATGACAATTTAGTCAACAATCTCCCACTTTGTCATTGATGACAACTTCAAAGCTCCCCCTTAGAATGAGCTTCATTTCTTCACAAATCTCTCCCTTTGAACAACCTTCCTTTACCTTCCTTGTTCACTTTTTCTTCCCTTTTGGCATCAATGGCAAATGGTACTCCTTTGTAGTATTATTGCTCCCCCTGCCATGCCGTTGCAGATGGATCAAATCAATTAGGAGATAGTATGACTCCCAATTTTTCTCGGAGGTACTCAAAAGTCTCTCTTGGGAGAGGCTTAGTAAAGATGTCTGTAATCTGTTCTTTTGTCCCAATATATTCCAACTTGATTTTGTTTTTGTGACTTGTTCCCTAAGAAAGTGAAACTTGATAGGAATGTGCTTCGTCTTGGAGTGCATGACTGGATTCTTGGAAATACTGATGGCACTTGTATTGTCACATAGAATTGGAATTGGCTCATCACATGTCACGTGTATGTCTTGCAGGGTTTGCCCCATCCAAAGAATCTAGGTACAACAAGTTGTTGCTGCTATATATTCTGCTTTAGCGGTTGATAAGGACACTATATTTTGCCTCAATTCCATGAGAAAGCAAAATTGAAAATACAGCCTATTGTTTTACAAAACCATGGGCTCAACTCATCTAGTGTGCACCACCTAGCTGAGTTGGACTTCTAGAATTTGCTCCTCTCATTTGTGGGCCACCAAACTGCTAAAATGAATGACAAATAGGTTGAGGATGAAGGCCCCACTAGGCCAAATTGCTGAAGTGGAATGTCGGGTCATGCTATGAACAAAAGATTGCACCCCACTTGGACAAGTGTGCCCCTCTCGATTTCCAAGTGGGTTGCACTCTCTATGCTAATTAGATGCCTCTTCACTAAGCTGGAATGATGAAGTGGAAGGACGTTGTCCCTAGTTGGAATTTCCAACCAAGCAAGTCACCCCTCTTGGACAAGTGCACCCTCTCAAGCTACGTTATTCATTTGAATGACCAAAGATGAGCTAAGTGATCACCAATTGGCCCAAAGGATGTCCAAATCATACTTTAGAAGGACCCACCATGCCAAATTTCTTAAATTTGATTTTCTGTAACAACTGAATTATTAACTCAGCTAGACTTCAGCATTTTTTAAATAAGACTTTAGAAAACCGGTTAATTATTTCCAATTAATCCAAAAATGATGAATCCTTGTGAATCTTGAGAGGGAAATGTTGAACTCATGATTGTCGTTAGACCAAAACCTATAGGTATTAATCTCTACCACATTTTCCAGAGTTAGGATCTTGGGAGGCAGTTAGTCCATGTCACGAAACTCACAGGAAGCATTGAACCCAATGTCCAACAATCTCCCCCCCCCAGCGCAAACCGGGTGAGTTTCGAACCCTTGACCTGTTGCCCTGATACCAATTGTTTAACTCACGATTGTCGTTAGACCAAAACTCGCAAGTATTAATCTCCGCCACAATCGCCAGAGTTAGGATCTTGGGAGGCAGTTAGTCCATGTCATGAAACTCACAGGGAACGCTGAACCCAATGTCCAACAAGAAATGCTTTTGATGATGTTCTATTACCTTTGTGTTATCCACTAATTTTGCACTTAGTGGATTTTTCGGTGAGCCTCCAAAGCATTGAACAAGTACACTTGTTCGTGATCAGAATTTAGAAGTCTGCCAGCGTTTTTTTGGGAATCTGTTTGGAATTTTTTTTTTAAGATAGATGTTCATACGCTCTTGGGGAAATTGTAAAAAATGTCTTAGCATTTAATTTTTTATAAAAGGCTCGGCTTCCCAGACTTGGGCATCAAGCCGACTAGCCCAGAGTGTTTTTTCCCTTGGTTATTATTGGCTATTGAACAAACGAGAAATAATTTCTGAGTTTTTCATTCACTCCTCCAAAGCTGGGGTAGTTGTCTTGATGTTTCGGCCTTGGGAGGTTATTAGAGCTTTCATGTCAGTGTTTTTTGTCATGCTAGGCATTCCGATTAAGTCGTATGAACATGTACTAGGTCCCCCTAGAGTTTCGTTGGATTCCGAGAAAAATAATTTTTTCCGTTTTTAAGCCATTTTTTAATGGTTTAAATGGAAAATTTCAAAATGTAATAAATGAATGATCCGACGTCCATCTTTGGCGTGGTCGGGCTCATTTTCAAGCCTGGAGCAGCATCTTTACCCTCGGAGGCACTTTCACTAGGTTTCAACAGGCCGAAGCATCCCGAAAGTCATCACTCGGCTAACAGAGCATCAGATTGGCATTTAATTGCTAAATTATGAGGAAATGCACAAAAGTCAAAGTTTTGAAAAGTCAAAAATTAATTAAAAAATTATGAAAAGGTGACATGGCATGGGTCCCCCATGGATTTAATACCCTTTTAAAGTTATAATTCAAACTTTTGAAGTGGTGAAATATTTTAAAGGAAAGTGACGTGAAGTTTTGGACTCACAAAAGCGTGAAGGAGATAAGTGGGATTGGGGTGGACCCCTCCACACAAAAAATTATTATAAAATTAAACCATGGAACATTATATCCATGGCATACCAAGGCATGCGAATTGTTTTATAAGAGATGGTTACGATATGGTGGAGATGGAGATTGACGTCAACATGAGGTGCAGCCTCACGCTAGCAAGTATGGAGGGAGCGATTCTATTAAGAGTGGACCCCTTCACTTCAAGAATTATTTTAATCCAAAACCATGATATAATAAAGTGTATCCAAAACAAATATTCGCATGGTTTCAAAGGCTTGGGTATGACATCATGTTGTTTGAAAGCGTGAGCATGGTTGCGCTAACATATGGGGTGGACCCCATATGTAGGTTTTATAAAGAAAAGAGCATAGTATGGTTTTTAATACATTATATGTTTTGGAATTAAAGCACTATGGTATCGAGCCTCTAATCCTTCACGTCGATGAGTCGTACAGATCGCATGAGGAAAGGATGAAGGATGACTCGCTCGTTTGGTAAGATTTTGGTGTTGTGTTGGCACTTGTTGGGTGAAGAGGGTCAGTTCCTCTTCACCTCAACTCTGTTTAACTCAATCTTCAATTCATTTCAACCTCAGTCACACTCAGCGTGATCTCTGGTTCATAAATTCCCCCCTGGGGCTCGGTTTTTGTATATATAGAGGTGCTTTGCACTCTTTTCTTCTATGTCACATGGTTCGAGTTTGAATTCGAGTTCGACGACCTTGAAATTCGATTCGAATTCGATTTTTTTTATGAAGTTCGGGATGAGGTTCGGCATTAGGTTCGCCAATATAAAAAAAAATCATATATATAATAATATATATAATAAAATATACAATAAAACAAATGAAGAAAATATATCAAATTTTATCATTATAATTTATGTTCAATGCTGCAACTTGCAAGTTGCAACCTCCATGTACATTTACACTATAAAATTTAAATAATGAAATAATTTGAAAGCAGGAAATAGGTAAGTAAATTTAGCGGATCTGAGCATTATAATCACTAATGCAAGAAACAGCCCCTGAACTTCATGTTTGTGCAGTTCTGGGTCATATTGCAGACCTAAAAATCAGTGCTGGGTAGATGTATGAGCAAGCAACTGTCTTGGGGGGGTTAAATAGACTTGAAACATTGTTTAATAAGTAGTGAATCTATTTCATGTATATTCTGGGTAGATCAAAAGTAATTCTGGGAAGTGAAACGACCTCAAACAACCATCCAACAGTGAAATTTATTTGACTAATTAACTGTGCAGAAGTCCTGAGTTATTAGCATGTACTTTGGGTGAAGATAGCAATTTGAACCCCAAATAGTGGGACCGTCCAACAGTCTACGGGAGCTGTAGCCTTGAGAAGGGCTTAAATATAAAATAGACCCACTAATTGCTTCCAACAAATCATGCCTTCTAAGTTCTCACATAGCCACCACAGTGAACGCAAACTCAAATTAACTGTTGAAACTTGAAACCATAAATTTTAAATCAGCGAGATTACCTTTCATGCAGTTATTTGTCCCGAACCCTTTGCACTCTACAAAAAGTAAAGAACTTTGATCTCTTGTAGGGTGTCACGCAGGGTTCAGGCCTTCAGTAAAATCAGCAGTGGGTACCGAATCGCATGGTCGGGCGAGATGGAATCGTGGACCAACATATGGCTCATGGGCAGTAGCTGGACTCTTCAAGTTCAAATTATTTCTTCATTTAAAAGAAACAAGATCATACTCTCGAGTCTCAATCTTGTAGCCGAGTTGAAGTTTGAAACTTTGAACACAGAGTGGTCCGTGGACGCGAGTTGCAGACTGCAGTTGCAAACAATGCAAAGGGCGTCGCGGTAGCCTGGTAGGTGAGCGAAAATGGAGTCGGGACTTGGGATATGAGAGCGGTGGACTCGGGAGTCGAGAGAACACCTTGGAAAGTGGGAACCGCTGACAGGATAGTGGAACGCGGCAACCGGCGAAAGGACAGAACTTGAAATTCGTTTGAGATTCGCCTTAAATTCGATGAAATTCGAGTTCGATATGGTTCAATTCGATTCGCCTTGAGGTTCGGCGTTGAAATTCGCCGAACCTAAACGAATTGCAAATTTTTTTGGAGTTCGGCGAATTTCGAACTTCAAGCATATAATTCGCCGAACCCTGTGACATAGCTTTTCTTCATGGATTTTTTTTGGGCAAACTTACTCTGCCAGATTGTAATTGTGTTATAGCTTTTGCTATTGGAAATAAAGTGACTTTGGAAATCCATATGGTGTATTGATTCTTGTCATGGGAAGTGCTTCATCTGTATCAACGTGATTTTGTTCTTGTTTATTACTTATATCTCACTATTTTCATCAAATTGTTAGCTTAGAAGGCTTTATTAAGTCCATAGGGTGGGCATTTGAGTTCAATTTGTCCATTTATGTTGGGTTTTATGTGATTTTGCATACAATATTTGATCAAGATGTGTTTGTAAGTGGTTTCTTGTGCAGATCTCCCAGGTTTGAAGAGAAGTTTGAGCTCGGTTGCTTCTCTCATCTCTTCAAAAGACCTATTTTTCTGACATTGTGTGCATTTCAGGGCCTCCTAAAGTCGATCTCAAGCCTAAAAAAGTTTGGCAAGAGGCACTAGTTCGAAAATCCATCTCTCAATACTACATCTTAAAACTCGGTTACTTGCTACCTTGGAAGCCCTAAACCTCTTCCTTTCATTTTTTGCCTCCTACCTTCTCCTAGCTTTTTTTCCTCTCTCTCTCTCTTTTGCAGCTCTCTTTCGCTGCCCTCTTTTTCCCTCTCTCTCTCTCTCTTTTTTGCAGCCCTCTTTCGCTGCCCTCTTTTTTCTCTCTCTCTCTTTTGCAGCCCTCTTTCACTGCCCTCTTAGCCCTCTTTCGCTGCCCTCTTTTTTCCCTCTCTCTCACTTTTTTGCAGCCTTCTTTACTGCTGTTCGCTTTCCCCTTTACCCTCTTTTCCTCACTTATTTCAGCCCTCTTTTTTGCTTTCTTTTTGCCCCATTTTACCCTCTTCATCTTTCCCACTTTGCCTATAAAAGTTTTGTATCTAGTTTTGCTTCAAAACACTAAAAAATTTGCATTTTAAAAAGGGTAGTTTTTGCACTTACAATAATTTCATTTTTGTTTGCATCTAGATTTACTTTGATTTTATTAACGAATAATGGGTGCTTGAGTCATTGTTCGTTTTGAGCAGATACTGAAGAAGAGGTCGACCAAAGACAAGTCTAGAGACTTGGAAATATTGAAGAAAAAATTCCCAACAAGAAGACAAACCACATCCTTTTTTTTGTACAAGCCATTAGGGCTTCTTCACCCTTTTAAATTTTTTTAAGTTCTCTTCAAGGGTTAAAATCCCCAAGCATTGTCAATTATTAATAAAAAGGCTAGTGGGAGCAAGCCTCCCATCTTTTTTACTTCCCCTATTTGGGGGAAGTGTGTTTTGTGTTCCCTTTGCATTTTTACTTAGTGTAGTTTTAACTTAAAGCAATTAGCTTAGTTCTCTTGTTAGACTTAGTTTTCATTTCCACTAATTGCTAGATTAGATTTTATTACTTGCACTTTACTTAATTGTTGTGTATCTTTCTCTATAATTGTTAATCTTAAAAAGAACCAAAATCTCTTGAATCTCACCGTAAGGTGGATCAAGAGTGCTCTCTGTCGGAGAGTTTGATTAACTGTCTTTCTTTTATTTTCATGCATTCTACTGTTTGCAAATTAATCAATTAATTTTTAAGTCTCTTGAACTTGTCGGAACCCAAGTCAAGAGCACTCTCTATCAGAGAGCATTCCCACTGCATTTCCTTGCATCAAGCATATAGTTTAGCTAAGACTCTGGAACTTTTGTCATACGACAAAGTCAAGAGCGCTCTCTGACGGAGGGTTTTTAATTAATTCTTTAATAAAATTTTGCAAGTCACATTCCCCTCTAATTAATTTATCTCGTTGTTTCCTTGCCGGAGTATGCTCTGATTGACTTAAAAATTGGAGTACCCAGAAACGACATTGGGCTGTTAATCTTACAAGATTCAACATAATAAAATTTTACCCCATAACCAACGCACCGGTGTTGTAGAAAGTTTCCCAAGTCATTCCTAGTAAGGGCGCCGGAACCCCCGCTGGCTAGATTCTTGGCTAGCTGGTCAATCTTCGCGATACCAGCCCGAGATACTGGGAGGGCCATCATGTCTCAAACGGAGTAACTCGGAAGACTTTCTCGGTTGGTCTTTTGATACCTTTTGTTGAACCTTAAACAAGACCATTAAAAAACTTTAAAATAAACCAAGATTAATCGCAATACACATTCATTGGCATTATTTTGAGACTCACATCCTTAGTACGCTTAAGCATTTCTGATAAGTTGACTCCATAAGGCACTGGTCCGTTCTTCTATGCATTATTGATAATCTGGGCCATTTCTCCATTGAATATTTTGAGTAAAGTTTATATCTTTGAATGCTATATTATCTCGTGAGTTCTCAACATATTGTTTATCTTCTAAGTCTTATGATAGCAAAGTGAATTGCTCTTTTGTCTCATGCTTATTTTTCAGTTATCTAATATGCAATCTTCATTCATCAGAAAACTCCTAAACAACACCCATCCGCATCCGCAACCACCAAAGAAACATTTAAAACATTGAGCCATAGAAACTCTTTGTTAGGGACTACCCCCCTTGGCTTCGTTAGGAGTTAGCCTAAACGGAGGAGCTAGGAGTAGGTGATAGTACCTAGCTCTGTGCTTGCCCCCAAGGCCACACCTCTCCCACTTTCTGTAATGTCCCGGTTTTGACCCCGTTTGCATGATGTAGAAAATGTAATTAATCATGGTGAGGGGCTCAAGACAAAAGCCCCACCATCGATTTGGTTGTGAATGTTTCGGCAATAGGGATAGTTGCCGATGGTATGTCGTGCTAACCGACACATTATAATTCGGCATCATGTAAATACGCACATCAAATAAAACTAAAACCACAACCAGCTACGGCAGTGCAACGTTGAATGAAAAGGGCATGGTTCCAAAGGATAAGGGGTGGGGGATGTCAAACCTTGGTTTAAGGGAAAAAAACCCATGTGTTGCCACCTTCCCTTGTCTCATCCAACCTCTTCAATGTCTTGATTTTGTTAGTTGGGGGCAGTTATTGAATGAGGAAACGTGGGCATGGGGAAGCGTCGGTTTTGGCAGGCTGCTGTCAGTTTGGAGGGTACACATGCCCAGTGGAGAACCTTTGTTTCTCTCACGCCGGACTCCATTCTCTCCATGGTCGGTTGCTCTCACACCTGGTCTGTTCATCCTCACGCAGAGGTTGGTTCTGTTCTTCCCTCCTCACGCAGGCAGCTGGTCGAGCGCTCCACTGCGCGTTGTCTCCATGTTCTGTTCATCCACGCGTGCTTAGGCCAAAAGCTGTTCATTCCCGCGCAGGATGGGGATTGTCTATGGGTTCCCCTCACGCACCAGTCGGGGCTCTCTTTGTTGTTCGTGGGCTGTTGTTCCCACATTTTGCTACCTGTGTCCTTTCTCCTCGTGCACAGGAGCTCTGCGTTAGTTTTCCCCACGTAAGGAGCGGGTGAAATTGTGGCTGTCACTCAGGTTTTCGGGTGCAGAAGCCGTTCACGCTCTGGGCTGTGTGCCTGTGTGTTTCACACCAGTTTGGTGGTAAGTATATGTTCCCCCATGTCAATCGTGGCTGTGTATGCTGTCAATTGTGGCCTGCGGTTGTGTTGTACTCCTGTCCATGCAGAGACTCTGTTTCTCTCCATTATCGGACGGTTTGGAGTTGTCTTCTTCTCTAGTTTGGGGCTGCTATCTTCCCCACGTTTTGTTGGCTGTGGTGTCCAATTACGTTTTGGGGCCATTGTGCATCCGTAGTGAGTCGCTGTCTGTCTGTGCCATCTCCTTCTGCAACTGCATTGAGGAGCAGTGTGTTGTGGGCTTTTAGATGTTGGATGGTTGTTGACTTCCATTTCTGTTGGCTGAGTTTCCCTCCTGTTTGGGACTGTGGATTGTTGCTATCATCCACTGTATGTTTGTGGCTGCTGACACACCCTGGTTTAGGTGTTGTTGCTGAGTTGTTTTGGCCACGATAGGGCCAAGAACAACTCCATGTTGTTCAGTGGACTTGAGCTGCGCTCATCGTTTGTTTGGAACTATCCCTGGTTGTCGTTGCTTCTTCACAGGATTGTGAAGGGGTTGTTTTGCTGCCAGTATGTAGTGGTTGGTCTTCGGACTGTGCTAGATTGGTCGATCTGTGGATGGCCGTATAAACCCAGCGGTGTTGGTTTGGCTGATTGTGTCCCCTAGCTATGTGTAAGCCTGCATTGTCCCTTATCCTTGGAGGAATCATGCCCAGCTCGGGGGTGGCAACATTGCTGAGAGATTGATGAGCAAGCTGGCCTATGGTTGGGTGGAACGTTGCAGCGACGTAGCTGGTTGCGGGTGAAGTCTTCATCAAATAGGTGCTACTGCTGCTCCATCTCTACAAATTATATCGATGTTTAATGAATTATGATGAACATGCTGAATGCTGGTTTATGAATATGTTTGCTTCCGCTGAATGATTGGGAAATTATGCATCTTGGTATGATGAATCATGCATCCTGCTGTGTATGTTTAAGAAATTTAATATCAGCATTTATCCTGCTTATGTTCATGGGGCTGTTTGCCCGGTTGTATTGGCGTTCGTTGCGTCCTCTTCACCGGTCCGAGGGACGGGGACGTGACACTTTCTCAAGTGAGGAGACAACGTTCATTAGATCTCTGCAGCTGGTGTGCATTCGGCGGACAACATCTTTTGGCGTCGTTGCCGGGGACAAATCTTTTTGTTCCTGGACAACTTTTAACCTTAGTTTTTTTTAGTTTTTTGCCTTTTTGATAGATTTTTAGTCCAATCAACTCTCTGAAATTAAACTTGAATCCATCTAGCGACTCCACTGTCAAATAACTTACCAAGGTATTCAACTGGAAGAAACTATGAAGGCTTACTCAATTTCATCCCTGAGCCTGAACAGGTTTATAGGAGGAGATTGAATAAGCTAGCTTCTTGTAGGATTCTTGAGAATCTTGGATCTGAGTCTGTTTTAGACATCTGTAGTTTGTTTCAAGAAAATAATAAGCAAAATTGTTTTTCTGACAAAATGGGTGAGCACTTTACTCAACTCGACTTCTCTCAGATAGCAGGTCAACCCCATCGTCTTCCAGATAAAGCTGTAGAGAAACTCCCTATATTCACTGGCACTGATGCCACCACTTCCGCTATGCATCTCAGAAGTTTCTCCAAATGTGTCAATGCTTTCATCAATGATCCTGCACATCAACATGATGATGTTTACATGAAACTCTTTGCACTTTCCTTGGATGGAAGGGCTGGTGACTGGTACAGCAATTTACCAGACAACTCCTTTGCTACACTTGAAGCTTTCAATACTGCCTTCACTAACAGGTTTGGTGAAAAGAAGGAACCTAGGCATCAACTGGCTTCTTTAACAAACATAAAGAAGAAGGAGAATGAAACTATGGATGAGTTCAACCAAAGATTCACAGAACTATCCAATGCCATTCCTGCCATTTACAAACCACCTGCACCATCTATCTTGCTTTATTACATTGAAGCACTTAGTGGGAAGATGCAATATCAGATCAGGGATAAAGAACCCACTAATCTTCTAAACGCACAAGAAATGGCAGTCGAAATAGACAGAAATATGCAGTCTTTAGGTGAATCCGACCTTCTTGGTTATTCAAAGTCCTCAACTCTGTTAAAGTCAAATGAGCATAAAGAAGAGGATTCCTACAGAAAACAAATGATGGAAATGAAAGAAAGACTTGGAAGAATGGAAGATAAACATCTAGCTCAAATGAAAGAGATGCAAAACAAGGTCATTAGTATGGAAAGAGCACAATCACAACCTGTCCCAAGAACATTTCCTCCAAAAGTAAATTGGCAAAGAAAGGCACCCAACCATGAACAGAGGCCTCCTCATCAGCTAGAGTCTGCTAACATGGTTGAAACTTACACGCCATTTTGTAAGGCATGTGAAGACCTTCATGAAGAATCTTCTTGCTATTATGCACACGATGTTTAGGAGCATGGTTTTCCAGAGGGTTATGGCCCTAAAGCATGATCAAGCAAGCCTGAGTATATAAACTATGTAGGTGACATACATAGTCTTTCCAAAGAAAGTTGGAGAAAGGCAAAACAATATTCAAGAGAGCTTGAGTACATTAACGCAGTTGGCCAGCTCCATCCTGACACCACAAAAACCTGGGGTCAAGTCGAAGATTATAGTCAACAGTTGGATAACCTCACTAAAAACTTTGGTACTAATCCTACAAATAAACATAATGATGATAGTTTGGAAGGTTTACTACCTTGTGACCTTTTTTCTAAAGAAGATGACTATGATCATGAGGAGGGATATAGCCAGGGATGTGATACAAGTGAGGAGGAATCTCTTACATCTAAGATGGATGATAACTACGAGACTTTAATTGAAAATCCAATCTTAGAAGTTTTGTGAGATGGGAATCCTCCATGCTTTCCACCTGATGACAAATATTTGGAAAGTTGGGTCCCCTGTAATGATGACTATTGGACTTTTATTGAAAATCGAACCTATGATACTTTTGAAAATATTTTTGAGAATCTCATCTATAATGTGTCCAGCGAGGGGAGTTGTTATTCTGAAACTTATGAAAGTTGTAAAGAAGAGCAGTTGGAGTTTTCCTATGATTAGTCAGAGCTATATTTGAGTATCTGTAATTAGGACTTGGAGAAGCAATATAGTGAAGAATTAGATGGGGTGCAACTAGTTGAAGTTTTTTCTCAGCCATCGTCTTCACATATAGATTTTCCTTATGTTTTGGAGCAACTTGGGGCTTATACAATGAGTTATCATTTGATAAACCTTGATGATCAGCATGATAGAGTGGTCAACCTACCTCATCATCCCGATTTGTATATCAACGCTATCTAGTCATGGATAGAAGCATCCTGCGCAAGCACCTACCAGTTTGGGAAGAAGTTTGACGACATTATTCATGCCTATGATTTCTTATCCAACCCGCCCATTCTAGATCATCACACAGGTTTGCATTTTCTGAATAAAATATTATTGTTTTGGCCGGTAACCAAAGACAAGGAGAAACCTTTTTACATTAATAAAAGGCTTAGGTGGTTACATTGGATTTATGATTACACATAACCGTTTTTATTTTCATGCTTAGAGTAGGAAAATAGGCTCCTTAAAGTGAGCATTTACTTTAGCATTTTCTTTTTGTACTTAGGAATAAATAAAATTTTCAGTTAAGTTTTGTTATTCTTTTGAATAAAGAAACTTTTGGATCATTGGCTCTTTTTCATAAAACTTGTGCTACTAAGGTTTTTCTTGTCAAGTTGAGATGTTTTTACAGGATCCGGAAACCCAAGATTCTAGTGTTCCCGTATGCTCTCCTTGCATAAGAGACTAGATCGAGCACATGTCCCGCAGTTGGAGCCAGATGCTATCCACTAATTTTGCACTTAGTGGATTTTTCGGTGAGCCGCCAGAGCATTGAACAAGTACACTTGTTTGTGATCAAAATTCAGAAGTCCGCCAGCCTTTTTCTAGGAATCTGTTCGGAATCTTTTTTTTTAAGATAGATGTTCATACCCCCTTGGGGAAATTGTAAAAAATGTCCTAACATTTAATTTTTTATAAAAGGCTCGACTTCTTGGACTTGGGCATCAAATCGACTAGCCCAGAGTGTTTTTTCCCTTGGTTATTATTGGCTGTTGAACAAACGACCATCAATTTCTGAGTTTTTCACTCGCTCCTCCAAAGCTAGGGTAGTTGTCTTGATGTTTCGGCCTTGGGAGGTTATTAGAGCCTTCATGTCAGTGTTTTTTGTCATGCTAGGCATTCCGATTGAGTCATATGAACATGTACTAGGTCCCCCTAGAGTTTCGTTGGATTCCGAGAAAAATAAAATTTTCCATTTTTTAAGCCATTTTTTAATGGTTTAAATGGAAAATTTCAAAATGTAATAAATGAATGATCCGAGGTCTGTTTTTGGCGTGGTTGGGCTCATTTTCAAGCCTAGAGCAGCATCTTTACCCTCGGAGGCACTTTCACTAGGTTTCAGGCGGCTAGAGCATCCCGAAAGTCATCATTCGGCTAACAGAGCATCATATTGGCATTTAATTGCTAAATTATGAAGAAATGCACAAAAGTCAAAGTTTTGAAAAGTCAAAAATCAATTAAAAATTTATGAAAAAGTGGCATGGCATGGGTCCCCCATGGATTTACTACCCTCTTTAAAGTTATAATTCAAACTTTTGAAGTAGTGAAAGATTTTAAAGGAAAGTGACGTGAAGTTTTGGACTCACAAAAGCGTGAAGGAGATAAGTGGGATTGGGGTGGAACCCTCTCCACACAAAAAATTATTATAAAATTAAACCATGGAACATTATATCCATAGCATACCAAGGCATGTGAATTGTTTTATAAGAGATGGTTACAATATGGTGGAGATGGAGATTAACGTCAACATGAGGTGAAGCCTCACGCTAGCAAGTATGGAGGGAGCGATTCTATTAAGTGTGGACCCCTTCACTTTAAGAATTATTTTAATCCAAAACCATGATATAATAAAGTGTATCCAAAACAAATATTCACATGCTTTCAAAGGCTTGGGTATGACATCATGTTGTTTGAAAGCATGAGCATGGTTGCGCTAGCATCTGGGGTGGACCCCATATGTATGTTTCAAAAAGAAAAGAGCATAGTATGGTTTTTAATACATTATATCTTTTGGAATTAAAGCACTATGGTATCGAGCCTCTAATCCTTCACGCCGATGAGCCACACAGATCGCATGAGGAAAGGATGAACGATGACTCGCTCGTTTGGTAAGATTTTGGTGTTGTGTTGGCACTTGTTGGGTGAAGAGGGTCAGTTCCTCTTCACCTCAACTCTATTTAACTCAATCTTCAATTCATTTCAACCTCAGTCACACTCAGCGTGATCTCTGGTTCATAAATTCCCCCCTGGGGCTCGGTTTTTGTATATATAAAGGTGCTTTGCACTCTTTTCTTCATGGATTTTTTTTGGGCAAACTTACTCTGCCAGATTGTCATTGTGTTATAGCTTTTGCTATTGGAAAAAAAGTGACTTTGGAGGTCCGTATGGTGTATTCATTCTTGTCATCGGAAGTGCTTCATCTGTATCAAGGTGATTTTGTTCTTGTTTATTACTTATATTTCACTATTTTCATCAAATTGTTAGCTTAGAAGGCTTTATTAAGTCCATAGGGTGGGCATTTGAGTTCAATTTGTCCATTTATGTTGGGTTTTATGTGATTTTGAAGGAGTAGACTGTAGTTGGAAATACTTATACTCTTCTAATCCCATTTTGCTTTGCATACAATATTTGATCAAGATGTGTTTGTAAGTGGTTTCTTGTGCAGGTCTCCCAGGTTTGAATAGAAGTTTGAGCTCGGTTGCTTCTCTCATCTCTTCAAAAGACCTATTTTTCTGACATTGTGTGCATTTCAGGGCCTCCTAAAGTCAATCTCAAGCCTAAAAAAGTTTGGCAAGAGGCACTAGTTCGAAGATCCATCTCTCAAAACTACATCTTAAAACTCGGTTACTTGCTACCTTGGAAGCCCTAAACCTCTTCCTTTCGTTTTTGGCCTCCTACCTTCTCCTAGCTTTTTTCCCTCTCTCTCTCTCTTTTGCAGCTCTCTTTCGCTGCCCTCTTTTCCCCTCTCTCTCTCTATTTTTTGCAGCCCTCTTTCGCTACCCTCTTAGCCCTCTTTCGCTGCCCTCTTAGCCCTCTTTCGCTGCCCTATTTTTCCCCTCTCTCTCACTTTTTTGCAGACTTCTCTACTACTGTTCGCTTTCCCCTTTTCCCTCTTTTCCTCACTTGTTTCAGCCCTCTTTTTTGCTTTCTTTTTGCCCCATTTGACCCTCTTCATCTTTCCCACTTTGCCTGTAAAAGTTTTGTATCTAGTTTTGCTTCAAAAAGACTAAAAAAATTGCATTTTAAAAGGGTAGTTTTTGCACTTAGAATAATTTCATTTTTGTTCGCATCTAGATTTACTTTGATTTTATTAATGAATAATGGGTGCTTGAGTCATTGATCGTTTTGAGCAGATACTAAAGAAGAGGTCAACCAAAGACAAGTCTAGAGACTTGGAAATATTGAAGAAAAAACTCCCAACAAGAAGACAAACCACATCCTTTTTTTTGTACAAGCCATTAGGGCTTCTTCACCCTTTTAAATTTTTTAAAGTTCTCTTCAAGGGTTAAAATCCCCAAGCATTGTAAATTATTAATAAAAAGGCTAGTGGGAGCAAGCCTCCCATCTTTTCTACTTCCCCTATTTGGGGGAAGTGTGTCTTGTGTTCCCTTTTCATTTTTACTTAGTGCAGTTTTAACTTAAAGCACTTAGCTTAGTTCTCTTGTTAGACTTAGTTTTTAATTCCACTAATTGCTAGTTATTCATTAACTATAACTACTAATTGCTAGATTAGATTTTATTACTTGCACTTTACTTAATTATTGTGTATCTTTCTCTATAATTGTTAATCTTAAAAAGAGCCAAAATCTCTTGAATCTCACCGTAAGGTGGATCAAGAGTGCTCTCTGTCGGAGAGTTTGTTTAACTGTCTTTCTTTTATTTTCATGCATTCTACTGTTTGCAAGTTAATCAATTAATTTCTAAGTCTCTTGAACTTGCCGGAACCCAAGTCAAGAGCACTCTCTATCGGAGAGCATTCCCACTGCATTTCCTTGCATCAAGCATATAGTTTAGCTAAGACTCTTGAACTTTTGTCATAAGACAAAGTCAAGAGCGCTCTCTGACGGAGGGTTTTTAATTAATTCTTTAATAAAATTTTGCAACTCACATTCCCCTCTAATTAATTTATCTCATTGTTTCCTTACCGAAGTATGCTCTCACCGACTTAAAAATTGGAGTACCCAGAAACGACATTGGACTATTAATCTTACAAGATTCAACATAATAAAATTTTACCCCATAACCAACGCACCGGTGTTGTAAAAAGTTTCCCAAGTCATTCCTAGTAAGGGCGCCGGAACCCCCGCTGGCTAGATTCTCGGCTAACTGGTCAATCTTCACGATACCAGCCCGAGATACTAGGCGGGCCGTCATGTCTCGAACGGAGTAACTCGGAAGACTTTCTCGGTTGGTCTCTTGATACCTTTTGTTGAACCTTAAACAAGACCATTAAAAAACTTTTAAATAAACCAAGATTAATCGCAATACACATTCATTGGCATTATTTTGAGACTCACATCCTCAGTACGCTTAAGCATTTCTGATAAGTTGACTCCATAAGGCACTGGTCCGTTCTTCTATGCATTAGCGATAATCTAGACCATTTGTCCATTGGATATTTTGAGTAAAGTTTATATCTTTGAATGCTATATTATCTCGTGAGTTCTCAAGATATTGTTTATCTTTAAGTCTTATGATAGCAACGTGGATTGCTCTTTTGTCTCATGTTTATTTTTCAGTTATCTAATATGCAATCTGTGTTGATCAAAAAACTCCTAAACAACACCCATCTGCATCCGCAACCACCAAAAAAACATTTAAAACATTGAGCCAAAGAAACTCTTTGTTAGGGACTACCCCCTTGGCTTCGTTAGGAGTTAGCCTAAACGGAGGAGCTAGGAGTAGGTGACAGTACATGGCTCTGTGCTTGCCCCCAAGGCCACACCTCTCCCACTTTCTCAAGTGAGGAGACAACTTTCATTAGATTTCTGCTGCTGCTGTGCATTCGGCGGATAACACTTTGAAAATGATATCAATCAAATCAATAGCTAAAATCCCTTTGTAAATTCCATTTATTATCTGAACCAAATAATTAAATGTAGACTTAGACAAATTTTTAATTAAACCTTAGGAAAGGCTCAATTAATTGCCTATTAGTCCAATTGTGCGATAAACCAAGGATGCAAGGATCAAATTAGCTTCCAAAGGGATACAATAGTTGAAAGATGATAACTCAGGTGTATGCTCTGTTGGTCTGATCTAGTTGCTAAGTCAAAGTATCTTGTTGACCAAGTCAAATTGTTGAAAAAGCCAAACTTGGTCAAACTTGACCAATCAAGCTTTGAACCTCTGAATAGCTCTGTAAGGAGGATTTGTCTATCTCTTAATGCTTCAAATTGAAGTACTAGAGTCAAAGTTACATACAACAAACTATTTATACAAGTCATTTCACAAGGACTAGTGGTAAATGTTTTAGGAACACATCAAAACCATATCAATATCAAAATATTTACAAGGATTAGTTCTTCTTTGGATGGGGTGGATGGATAGCCCAAAGGTTGGTCAAGTGAATTGGCTAGGGTAGACTAAATGACTTGAGATGTAGGAAACAGGGATCCTAAGTGATCTTCACCACTAGTGCAAACAATAGGGATGTGCCTTACCAAGGATTTGTGTTATGAGGTATTCCCCCTTTTGACCATAGCAATCAAACTACCCATTTCTTTGATTTTTGCTTTATTCTTGGACTTGTCTTAGACTTTTCTTGTACCCTTGAATGAGGAGACATTGGCCTTGATTTTTATTTGAAGGCATATGTAAGTAGGACTTGCTTCTATTTCTTTGAATTGCTTGATTTTGCAATTTGTCTTGGTCATCCCTAATTTTCTTTGAATCGATGTAGCTTTTTATTTTACACCAGCTTCTGGTACAAGGAGTCTTGCACTGGGAGCTTGTCTTCAAATGCCCTTTTTGAGGCATTGTAAGGGGACGGTCTTCATGTTTTAGGTCTAAAGGGAACATTGCTCAGTGGTAGTTTTTCCTGACTATTGATAGCCAACCACATGGATCTATGTTAAGCAACAAATTCCCCAAAAGAGCATAAAGAGACCACAAAGAGTAATCAACGCCTTAATAATGAAGAAAAAAGATGAATAGCAAGCCTCTTCGAGGGGGCAACCTCCTTACACGATGTGCTACATACATAAAACGAGAAGATGAGATGATTCAAATGAAAAGGTCTCCTTCCTATATATAGGAGACAGAGGTACGATTAC
This sequence comes from Pseudotsuga menziesii, assembly GCA_001517045.1. Lineage (NCBI taxonomy): Eukaryota > Viridiplantae > Streptophyta > Pinopsida > Pinales > Pinaceae > Pseudotsuga > Pseudotsuga menziesii. Next base: position 440,937 of record LPNX010811566.1, read on the forward strand.
AACTAATGGACCCAAGCTGACATAACTAATATAATAATACTATTGACAATTACCAATAATAGACCCAAGCCAACATCAATAATATGTAATCAGCCACAATATAGGGGCTAATATGCCAACATTTAGGGCTTGACAATCTACATAGAAGCGTCTTGTACATGGAGGCATTCATGGTGAAGGGGGCACGAAGGGGGACACCAGAAGTCACTCGATCATCCTTAAGCCAATGGGATTGTGAACAAGCAGAGTGGTATAAGTTGGATGGAAAGGTCAAGTATGGAGCCAAAGAAAAGATGTAATCCTTGTAAATACCAAGAGATGTCTTGGTTATCGGTTTGTAAACAAAACAAAAATCTCTTATTCTCATTAGCCTATAACCACTACCACCAGCTATAGTCATCACAACGAATCATTGTTTTGTAACATGAGACATGGGGAAGTACAACATCAATAGAAAGCATAACCATAATGAATCCTCATGGGTGGCATGACAGCATATGATGACATAAAATGGCATCATCTCTTGGCATTCTCATCGCTGACATTTTCTAGGGGCATAGGCATCTGGACTCTGACATCACATTTGAAGCAAAAATGGGTGCAAAAAGCCCCATACTATACGTGGTACAACAATACCAAACAATGAGATAAGTTTCAGCCCCTTCTAGGGAAACTTATTAGCGACTAACCAAATCTGAAAATATACTTTAACAGCAATAATTACCACAGTATAACAGTAGTGAAAGAAGCCCCTTAAATTCTTCATTAGATATTAATACACTTAAAAAATTCCCCTTTAGTTATGTCAAATTAGCAAGATGAACAACTGTAAATAGCAATGCATAAAGAACATATATAGCTGAAATTTAAATCTGGAAATTGCACAAAATATGGACAGCTAAAAACTTCACATATAAGCTTAAGATGAAGTACAAGTACATTACTGCATACCATAGACATCTCTCAAGGCTATTACAAAAATTACCACAATCTAAAAATCCCTAGCTAGAATAAATCAACAAACCCTAACTCAACCAAGAAGATCCAAGTACAAGAACCTCTCCAACACAACCTCCAATGCAAGACATCCTCCTTTTTTCTTCTTCACTAATCCACCCTAAGGTTTTCTCTCAAAACCCTAATCTCCAATTTCCAAGGGATAAACCCTAACCCTAGAACTCCAAGATTCTCCAAGAAACCCTAGCACCTCAAGAGAGATAAGATAAGAGATAGATAATAAGTACAAGTGAAGACTCCAAGAGAGAAAGGACAAGTGCACTCCTCTTCTAGATCACATCTCTAAACAAGAGAGTAAAAATGAAGACACAAGTGATACGAATGTAAAAACTCTCTCATTCTTCTATGTATATGAGAGATGAGGGAAGCCAACAATGCTATGCAAGCCTAAGGCCTTACAAGCAACCTGCATGAGCCCTTGAAGGCCACACAGGTGAGACGTCCACTCTAGTGTGCGTGTCATGCTCCAAGGGGAATGTTATGTACAATTATGTCTCCAAGATGATGTAGCTATGCAAGACAAGTCCACGTCACTCCATCATCCACCTCCACAAACTCCATTGATCCTCATTGGCAATGTACTCCACTAGGTGAGCTACCTCCCACAAGAACACTATCTAATCCCCAAGCATCCTCAAGATTTGGAGTGTTCTCAAGTTTATTTCAAAAATGACATTTGTATGCCAGATCTACCTCAAGAAGAAACAATTACAGAAGCCTATAAAGAAACTTATGATAAAGTTCGTATGGTGTATGATGACACTCCTCCATGTTCTCCACATGGTGATGAAGGTTTGGAATGTTTACTGCCTTGTAAAATTTTGAAACAAGACCTTCCGAGGATGACTATTATGAACATAAGGAAGACATGGATAGCTAAGGGCATGATGCACTTTATGAATACTCCCATATTTGACAAGGATGGGGATGATGACTGTTGGCAATTTATTGAAAATCCCATCTATGATATATCCAAAGAAGGGAGTGTTGTTTCAGAGTCTTGTGGAAGCCTTATTGAAAATTCCATCTATGATATGTCCACAGAAGGGAGTGTTCATTCAAAAACTTTGGGAAGTCCTGGTATGGAAGAGAAGTATGTAGAATTTTCATATGAGGAGCCACACACAAGTATTATTAATGAAGGCAAGGAGAAGCACTGCAGTGAAGAGTTAAATCGGATGCAATCAATTGAAGATCAGAATCGGACATCGTCTTTGCATGCAGAGGTTCCTTATGATTTGGAACAGCTTGGGCCTTACACACAGAGTTATCATTCGAGAATCCCTTTTGTGTGATGAAGTAGTGGATCTGTCTCATCATACAGATATGGACATTAGTCCTATCCAATCTTGGATAGAAGAAGCCTGTGCGACGACTTTTCAGTTTGGGAACCAATTCAATGAAATCTTACATGACTTTGATCTCCCATCCATCCCTCCCATCCTGAATCATCATGCAGGTTTGCATTTCTTGAATATGGTATCCTTGTTTCAGCTAGGAACCAAACACAAGGGAAAAAGTGTTTATACTAATAAAATGTTCAGGTGGTTGCATTAGATTTATCATTTCACTTAACATTTTGATGATATCATGCTTAGAATAGGAAAGCTCTTTAAAGTGAGCATTTACTTTCTACATTGTTTTTTCAGTTCATTACTTAGTGTTGATTTTTTTAGCAACATCGAGAACCCTTTTCTTTGGAGAATGGGACCACGGTGAAGACTCAACCCAGTGTTGAGTGACCATTCTGTTGAATGGTAGATATCTGGTCTGGGACCATGATATAAATCCAGATTTGCCCTGGGTAGACTCAACCTTGTGTTGAGTAGACATCTGGTCCGAGACCACGATGTAGACCAATCTGGGACTGGTAGACTCAGCTTAGTTCTGAGTAGCCATTCTCTAGGAGAACGAAGACACTATAAGCCCTAGACTGGGTCTGGGCATGTGTGTGGCACTTTGACCCTTGATCTATGGGCTTGGTGTGCTTCTCCAAGGATTAGCTACCCTTGGTTAAGTTACCCTAGTACCAGATCTAGGTGTCACACAGTGTGCAAGATAAAAGCATTAATAACTCTCTTGGTTTATGATGATGTACTTTTGAAATAAAAAAGTACCACAGGTAATGACCACATGGGCACTTGGTAAAAGGCCAAAGTCAAAAGTCAAAAGAAATAAAGACTTTTTGTACCACAGGAAAAGGACCACAGGTGGAAGACAAAATTAAATAAGGACTTCTTATAAAAGTCAAAATAAAAGTGCCTTTTTCGTAAAAGTGAAAGTGAAATTAGGAAAAGAATAAAAATATTATTATTTTTATCTTTCCTAATCTTGTCCACCTAAAACGACCATAGGTGGAAGACAAAATTAAATAAGGACTTCTTATAAAAGTCAAAGGAAAAAAATAAAAGTGCCTTTTTGGTAAAAGTGAAAGTGAAATTAGGAAAAGAATAAAAATATTATTATTTTTATTTTTCCTAATCTTGTCCACTTACAGGGGAACAAAGGCTATAAAAGAAGATCAAGCCTTCTCATTTGTCGCACACACTTTTGCTCTCACAGGTGAAGAAGACTATCTTATGTTCAAACCCTCAACTAGGGTTTTATCAGCAAAGTCCATCTTCAGCATTTTTGCACAGCCATCTTCAGCATTCCATTTTTCGAGCAGTTTTCAACAGTCTAATATTTTTGGGCAGTTTTCAGCAGTTTGATATTTTCGGGCAGTTTTCAGCAGTCTGATATTTTTGGGCAATTTTCAAACAGTCTGATATTTTTGGACAGTTTTCAGCAGTCTGATATTTTTGGACAGTTTTCAGCAGTCTGATATTTTTGGGCAGTTTTCAGACAGTTTGATATTTTCGAGCAGTTTTCAGCAATCTGATATTTTTAGGTAGTTTTCAGCGATCTGATATTTTTTGGCAGTTTTCAGCAGTCTGATATTTTTAGGTAGTTTTCAGTAGTCTGATATTTTCGGGCAGGAGAGAGAAAATCTCAGTTTTTCTGAGAAAGCCCTAAATTGGTAATTTTCTGTAATTCTGGAAATTGTGGGTAAAATTATCAGTCTGATTTTTACTGATGAATTTTACAATTACTGTGGTCAAAATCCAGATCTAGATTTGAGGAACTTTTTGAAGAATTTCTTAAGCCATCTCATTTATGAGATGAGCTATTAATGCTTTTGGGGGTTTTGTCCTTTGAAGGTTTCCCCAATGAAAAATATTATGTCCATGTGTGCGGATGTGATGAATGTGTTTTTACTATACTGCTGATCTATTTATGTTTATCTGCAAATTTTTAAAGTGTATGCTAATGCTGAAAATTCAACATGGTATCAAAGCTTAGCATGTGAAAGCACAGTAAAGGGATACTATTGTTGTTTCTCACTAGATCTTGGAATAAGATTTGCAGATCTAACATTTTTATAAGTGATAGAGATGGCTACCATTGGTTTCAAACCAGAAGAGAAGCTCTCTAGTTCAGCAAACTTCAATTCTTGGAAGGCCAGGTTGACAACCATTCTTGATGAGAATGACTTGGATGACATTGTTCTTAATGTCACAGAAGAGCCAACTACAAATGCTGGTAGGCTTGCCTACAAGAGGAAGCAAGTTAAGGCTAGAAGAGTTATTTATGATTCTATCAAAGAAGAGTTGATGCCTAACATCACATCCTTGAAGACTGCTAAAGAATGCTATGATACATTGGTAAACCTCTATGAAAAGAAGGCTCCCAGTCAAAAGAGAGTCTTGAAGAAGAGGCTACGAACTTTGAAGCTGAACAAAGATGAAAGTGTTGGTTCCTTCTTCACCAAGATCAAACAGGTAAGAGAACAACTCCTTGCTATTGGTGTTACTGTTGATGATAATGATCTTGTACAAACAATGGTTGATGGTCTCCCAAGCTCTTGGGAAACCTTCATGGCATCCGTCTGTGGACGAGAAAATCAGCCAACCTTTGAAAGGCTTTGGCATAATTGCATACAAGAAGAAGCAAGGAACAATAACAAGGTAATCAAGCAGGATAACCTTGCACTTGCAGCAAAGACCAAGAAGTTCAAGAAGTCTTTCCATCAACAAAAGAAAGGGAAGAAACCCTTGGGTAAGTTTTCTAACATGTCTAATATTTAATGTTATACTTGTCACAAGTTTGGGCATTGTGCTAGAGACTACAGGCAGAACAAGAAGAAACCCAAGAGAAGGTTTCAAGCATTTGCTGCAGAAGCCGAGGAAGAAGAAGATGAAGAACCAAAGAAGAAGAAGAAAGTCAAGGCTAATAAAACTGATGAGCCTAGAAGAGAGTACTATTTGATTTCTGCTCTAACTGGTTCTTTCTCAGCTTGCTCTACTTCTTGGTTGGTGGACAGTGGTGCCTCCAGAAACATGACAGGTAACCATGGTACCCTTACCAGTTACAGAAAGAAGAAGTTCACCACTCAGGTAGAACTTGGAGATGACTCCACTTACACGATTGAAAGAGTTGGCTCAACTTCACTTCAACTTGATTCAAGCACGGTTCTTCATATTGATGATATTCTTTATGTTCCTCGTTTAAAGAAGAACCTTTTATCTGTTGCTGGTTTAGAAGACAAGGGCCACAAAGTCCTCTTTATGGACAAGAAGGTCTTTTTATGGGAAAAAGACACAGATCTAGACTCAGCAGTACAGAATGGGGTTCGAGAGGGAGATATCTACAAGGCTTCAAAAGTTTCCACTCATGCTTTGGTACATCACTCAGTTGATCCCTGTGAACTTTGGCATAGAAGGTTTGGACACCTTCACTACACAGCTCTCCCAGAATTGCAAAAGATAGTTACAGGTATGCCAAAAGTTTCTTTAAAGCATGAAGGAATTTGCAAAGGATGTGCTCTAGGTAAGAACACTAAGAAATCCTTTCCCAAAAGCAAGAGTAGGTCTAAAGGCATTTTGGATTCATTCTGACATTTGTGGGCCCATGTCTTCACCCTCCTTGAGTGGGTGTTTATATTATGTCTTGTTTATTGATGACTACTCTCGGAAGTCTTGGATTTGCTTCCTCAGGGTCAAGAGTGAAACCTTTGACAAGTTCAAAGAGTTCAAGACACTGATTGAAAATCAGACTGGCAGGCACATCTGTATCTTGAGATCAGATAACGGAGGTGAGTATGAATCTAATGAGTTTGATGATTTTTGTCGAGAAGTAGGAATCAAGAAAGAGCTGGCAGTGCCTTACAACCCCCAGCAGAATGGGGTTGCAGAAAGGAAGAATAGAACGATCTGTGAGGCTGCTAAAGCCATGATCACTGATCTAGATCTTCCTTTGTCTTTATGGGATGAAGCTACCGAAACTGTAGTGTACATCCAAAACAGAAGCCCTCATGCTATCTTGGGTGAGAAGACTCCAGAAGAAGTTTTCACCAAGAAGAAACCTGCAGTTGATCACATGAGGATATTTGGCACTCTTGTGTATGTTCATGCGCCAAAAGACTTTAGGGCCAAGCTAGAGCCTTTCAGTAAGAAAGGCTTATTTGTTGGGTATAGTGATTGCTCAAAGGCTTATCGAGTATATATACCTGGACAAAGGTACATTGAGGTCAGTAGAGATGTGATCTTCCATGAGGAAGCGGTGTTTCGTAAAACACTAGAGCTTTCACCGGAAGATGCAGTTGCTCCACTTGAGTTTCCAGATTCAAAATTCAGAGGGAGGAAGAGTTTGATGATCAAACTCTAGATGTTCCTGAGAACATTAAAAGTCCACTAGAAGAACTACTTGAAGTTCCTCCTTCCAAAAGGAGACCTGCTTGGTACCAAGAAACGGTACAAGAAGCCGAGAAGCATAAAGCTCCTCCAGGGACTTTCAAAGAAAGCATAAGACCACAGAAGTACTCCGATCTGATGAGTCAACTTATCAGTTCATAACCTTCATCGTACGAAGAAGCAGCAAGTAAACATGTATGGGTTGATGCCATGATTGAAGAGTATAAGTCAATCATAAAGAATGATGTTTGGAAAGTTGTTCCCAGACCTACAAGAAAGTCAGTAGTGACTTCCAGATGGCTTTATAAGATCAAGCATGCTGCAGATGGCAGTGTGGAGAAGTATAAATCCAAATTCGTAGCTCGTGGCTTCACTTAGAAAGAAGGCATTGACTATGACGAGACATTTGCACCTGATTCCAGGTACACTACCATTAGAACCATCATTTCACTTGCTGCAGTATTTGGATGGAAGTTACATCAGATGGATGTAAAGACAGCCTTTCTCAATGGTAAGATTGAGGAAGAGGTTTATATTGAACAACCTGAAGGCTTTGTTACTCATGGGAAGAAGACCCATGTATGTAAACTGAAGAAAGCCTTGTATGGACTGAAACAGGCTCCAAGAGTCTGGTATGCCAGGATGGATGGATTTCTCCATAGCTTGGGGTTCTCCAAAAGTACAGCTGATTCTAACTTGTACTTTAAAGTTGTTCATAATCATGTCTTGATACTTGTTCTATATGTAGATGACTTATTTCTTACAGGTGATGGACAGTTTATAGACCAGTGTAAGAGGGAGCTTACCTCTGAATTTGAGATGAAAGATCTCGGAATGATGCATTACTTCCTTGGCTTAGAAGTCTAACAAAAGCTAGGTGAGATCTTCCTGACACAAGGAAAGTATGTAGTGGATATCTTGCAGAGATTTGGGATGCAGGACTGCAAGTCCATGAGCGTACCAATGACTACCAACTTGACAAAGTTGCAGGACTCAGCCTCTAGTTCACAGAATGTGGACTCTACTCTATACAGACAGCTCATTGGTTCCTTGATGTATCTCGTGCATACGAGACCAGACATCTACCACACAGTGAATGCACTGAGTTAGTTCATGTCAGATCCGAAGCACACACACTTGGTAGCCGCCAAACATGTACTTATATATGTGCGAGGGACTATCACTTATGAGCTCAGGTATACTTCCAGCAGTGGAGTATTGTTATCTGAATATTCAGACTCAAATTGGGCTAGCAGTGCAGTCGACCGAAAAAGTACCTCTGGTTATTGCTTCAGTATGAGATCACCAATGATCTCTTGGTCCAGCAGGAAGTAGGGTTCCATAGCTCAGAGTACAGTTGAGGCAGAGTATATTGCTGCAAGCAATGCCTGCAAGGAAGCAGTTTGGCTCAGAAAGTTGTTATATTATTTGTTCGAGGGAAAGCTTGACTCAACGATCATCCATTGCGATAATCAGAGTTGCATAAAGCTTTTAGAGAATCCAGTGTTTCATGAAAAATCGAAACACATTGAAATGAGGTATCATTTCATCAGAGACCTAGTGCAAAGAGGTGCTATGAAGTTGCAGTACATTCGTACAGATGAATAGATTGCAGATATCTTGACCAAGCCTTTGACAGCATCAAAGTTCGTGTACTTTCGTGACAAGCTTGGTATGGCAGAGAATGCCTCTCTCACTGAGAGGGAGTGTTGATTTTTTGAGCAGCATTGAGAGCCCTTCTCTTCGGAGAACGGGACCACCTGGTTCGGGACCATGGTGAAGACTCAACCCAGTGTTGAGTGACCATTCTATTGAATGGTAGATATTTGGTCTGGGACCATGATATAAATCCAGATCTATCCTAGGTAGACTCAACCTTGTGTTGAGTAGACATCTGGTCCGGGACCACAATGTAGACCAGTCTAGGACGGGTAGACTCAGCTTAGTTCTGAGTAGCCATTCTCTGGGAGAATGAAGACACTGTAAGCCCTAGACTGGGTTTGGGCATGTGTGTGGCACTTTGACCCTTGATCTATGGGCTTGGTGTGCTTCTCCAAGGATTAGCTACCCTTGGTTAAGTTACCCTAGTACCAGACCTAGGTGTCACACAGTGTGTGAGATAAAAGCATTAATTACTCTCTTGGTTTATGATGATGTACTTTTGAAATAAAAAAGTACTACAAGTAATGACCACAGGGGCACTTGGTAAAAGGCCAAAGTCAAAAGTCAAAAGAAATAAAGACTTTTTGTACCACAAGAAAAGGACCACAGGTGGAAGACAATTAAATAAGGACTTCTTATAAAAGTCAAAGGAAAAAAATAAAAGTGCCTTTTTGGTAAAAGTGAAAGTGAAATTAGGAAAAGAATAAAAATATTATTATTTTTATCTTTCTTAATCTTGTCCACCTAAAAGGACCGCAGGTGGAAGACAAATTTAAATAAGGACTTCTTATAAAAGTCAAAGGAAAAAAATAAAAGTGCCTTTTTGGTAAAAGTGAAAGTGAAATTAGGAAAAGAATAAAAATATTATTATTTTTATTTTTCCTAATCTTGTCCACTTATAGATGAACAAAGGCTATAAAAGAAGATCAAGCCTTCTCATTTGTCACATACACTTTTGCTCTCACAGGTGAAGAAGACTATCTTATGTTCAAACCCTCAGCTAGGGTTTTATCAGCAAAGTCCATCTTCAGCATTTTTGCAGCCATCTACAGCATTCCATTTTTCGGGCAGTTTTCAGCAGTCTAATATTTTCGGGCAGTTTTCAGAAGTCTGATATTTTCGAGCAGTTTTCAAACAGTCTGATATTTTCAGGCAGTTTTTAGCAGTCTGATATTTTTGGGCAGTTTTCAAACAGTCTGATATTTTCAAGTAGTTTTCAGCAATCTGATATTTTCAGGCAGTTTTCAGCTGTCTGATATTTTTGGGCAGTTTTCAGCAGTCTAATATTTTCAGGCAGTTTTCAGCAGTCTGATATTTTCGGGCAAGAGAGAAAATCTCAGTTTTTCTGAGGCCCTAAATTGGTAATTTTTTGTAATTCTGGAAATTGTGGGTAAAATTATCAGTCTGATTTTTACTGATGAATTTTACAGTTACTGTGGTCAAAATCCAGATCTGGATTTGAGGAACTTTTTGAAGAATTTCTTAAGCCATCTCATTTACGAGATGAGCTATTAATGCTTTTGGGGTTTTTGTCCTTTGAAGGTTTCCCCAGTGAAAAATATTGTGTCGATGTGTGCGGATGTGATGAATGTATTTTTACTGCACTGCTGATCTATTTATGTTTATCTGCAAATTTTTAAAGTTTATGCTAATGCTGAAAATTCAACACTTAGGGATAAATATCCTTTTGGTTAGTTAAGTTCTGTTTCCATTTACTTTCTAATAAAGCAACTTATGGTTCATTGGTTTTTTATAAAACTTGTGCTACTAAAGGTTTGGTCTGTCAAGCTGACATGTTTTTACATGTTATAGAAACCAGAGATGTTTTGGTTATCGCATGCTCTCCTTGCGTAAAGACCAGATCAAACATACGTCCTTAGATGGGGCCAAATGTTACCACCTAAGTTGTACTAAGTGGAAATGTTCTGCTAAGTCGTCGAGGAATGAACAAGTCAATTGTTCACTATCAGAAGTTAAGCAGTTCAAAAGTCCATGCAGGCCAATTTTGGCCCTTTTAAAAAAAAAATTGCATGTTCATACCCCTCGGGGAAATTGTAATAAAGTGTCGTAGCATGATGACTTATGTAAAAGTCTTGGCTTTCCTAGGACTTAATCATCAATTCGGTCACTCTAGAGTGTTTTTTTCTTGTTAATTATATGTTGCTCTTAAGCAACTTATAATTTTCGAATTTTTCACTCAAACCTCCAAAGTTAGAGTGGTCATCTTGGCAGTTAGGCCTTAGGAGGTTATTAAAGTTCAAGTGTTAATGTATATTACCATGCTAGTCACTATTTATGAGTCATATGAACATGTACTAAGTCCCCCTTAGGTTTTTCAATTTTTCTGTAAATAAAAAAATTTCCCGTAAAACAAACAATTTCAAAAAGTCATAGAAGTGTGGTTAGGAGGCCAAATTTGCCATGGGGGTGCTCGTTTTCTAATTTAGAGTACCCATTTTACCCCTAAACTCACTTTTGAGATCAAATGAGTGATTATTTATCAATTAAGTTAAAATTCTCTCGAAAAAGGCCAAAAAGACCAAATATATGGCCAAAAAGACATTAAAAAAGGCAAAAAAACACTTTTCCTAAATCAAAGAAAGTTTGTCCTAGACAAGATCTCAAGGCTGGCACACTTAACTGAAGTTCAAAAGGAGTTAACTAGATATCAAATCGGATTGATTGATAGCATTTCCATTAAGGGCGAGTTGTCTCCACTTGAAGAGGGGCACATTCTCTTAGAAGGGGGCGCATTCTTTGAAGTGGATGCATCTCATTGGATGGGAGTTAATCCCAAGAAGGGGGGTGCATCGCACGAGAGGTGGCTCCCATCCCTTGATTCAAACTGTACCACAATCCCTAAATCATCTCAAGAACTAGCCCTCTCTACTCTAGAGAAAATGAGAGATTATTTATCACCTAAGTTAAAATTCTTTCGAAAGAGGCCAAAAAGACCAAATAAATGACCAAAAAGACATAAAAAAGGAAAAAATTCAGTTTTCCTAAATCAAAGAAAGTTTGTCCCAAACAGGATCTCAAAGGTGGCACACTTAACTGAAGTTCAAAAGGAGTTAACTAGATGTCAAATTGGATTGATTGATAGCATTTCCATTTAGGGCGAGTTGTCTCCACTTGAAGAGGGGCGCATTCTCTTGGAAGGGGGCGCATTCTTTGAAGTGGATGCATCTCATTGGATGGGAGTTAATCCTAAGAAGGGGGGGGCACCTCATGAGAGGTGGCGCCCATCCCTTGATTCAAACTCCATTCATGAGGTGCACCCATCCCTTGATTCAAACTCCAGCACAATCCCTAAATCATCTCAAGAACTCGCCCTCTCTACTCTAGTTAGGAATGTGCCCCCCCTAGGTTACCTGTGGCTATTTAAGCAAGTGTTGGGCTCTTCATTTCTCATGGTCATAGAGGACCGAAAGGAAACTTAGCTTTGTACTTGTAATCTTGTAATATTTTATGGAATGATAGAAGGCTTTGGAGGTCTCATGTGGTGTATGGCTCAAAGTAGTTGGATGATCATTGTCTTATGTTTATGAGGAGGCATTTGTAGAGTTTTTCTTTTCATTTGCTATTTCTGGTCAAATATTGGCCTCATGAAAGATTATGTTTAATCAACAGTAGTGACTAAAGTTGTTTCTATTATTCACTTAATTAATTTATGTTCAAGATCTAGAATTTGCATGCATGCGTGCTTTATATGTATGTTCTTCTTTTCTTTAAAATAAGTTTTTACTAGATTTGACGATTTTCTTGGCAAGGGTGAAGGATTCAACAGGTGCTTCCTTCGAATCAATGGGAAATCTTGTTTGTTTCTCTCATTCTCCAAAGTTTTTGTTGAAGAAGGCATAGTCTGTCCACTCTCCACCAACGGACTCCACAACCCAAAAGTTCCCAAGCTTCAGCTCCATACTTCTCTCCCTCTCCTTCATCTTTTCTTTAAACTTTTTTGGTTACAGTTCTTGCATACTTAGTCAAATTAGCTTCTTCTAAAGGCCAAATTTTTTAGGCATGCTTTTCTATTAACTAGATTTAGTTTATCAAGGCTAATCTTTTAGTAGATCTAGTTTCATGTTTAAGTACTTAGTTCCTTCTCGAGATTAAACATTTCAAGTACTTACAATTTTGTATGCTTTTAAATGACTTATCTAGCATTTTGAGTGCTTTCAAGTGGCTGGTTTTATCTTTTAACGAACAAGGAAGAGGAGGTGCTGCCAGAAAATCGAAGTTCTAGGCCATTCAAGATCTCTTGAAACGCCATTCCTTAATCTTGTTTCAATTTATAAACCTTGTAAGCATTTAGATCTGAATCTATAAGGACCAAAAGCATCCACCTCAAAAATACTGTAAAATTGATAATGAAAGCATGTGGGCTACCCAACGCCCACACCCATCCCTCTTGGGGGCTTGCATCATTGTTGTGGAGTGACTCTTTTTCCCTTCTGTTTTGTTTTGTTTTGCTTTGGTTTTACTAATTGCTAGTTTAGTTTTACTTGCTTAGAAAGTTTCCTTCTAGTATTTCCTTCTCACAATAATGTAAAGAACCCACTATGCTTTCCCGAAGTATTGTACTACTGAAAAGGCTTGCCTGAGTAGGTGGTATTCGAAAAAGAGATTCGTAATTTAGTAATTAGATAACATTTACTTTTTTGCAAGTAGTTTAATTTCTGTTAGTGCTTTATAAATTTTGTTACTTGCCTCCCGTATGCTCTTGTCCACCTCATTCTTGCTTGATCTGTTGGACAATCAGAAAAGAAATTGTAGCACTTTGTGATTAAACTTCACACTTAATTAAACTAGTTTCCCTTTAGACAAAAAACCGGCGTCTTTGTCAGATTTGTTGTATGTGGGAAAAGTCTGCAGTAAAGAGGGAACTACTAGATAGTGATCATGGGGATCCGTCAGGCTACGCCTTAGTTTGGTGTCAGTGTTGGACACACCCCCACAACTTCAATCTAGCCCTCTTTTCATGTGGAACCCCACTCAGCAATCCAAACCCGTTCCACGTACTTTAGAGTATATCAAAACCTCTCTTTCCTCTAATCCACTCATATCATCAACAATTAAAACTGACCAAAAAGCACTTGCACAACATTTTCATTTCAGCAGCAACTATTTAACTTTATTGGCATTGGTCTACCTTTACAAATCAATTTGCTTGAATCAATTACGTGTCATTATTAATCATCTTGAATGTTGTTATCTTCAATTTCGTTGTCATTGGTTTCTTGTTACAATGATTTAAACTCCTAGAATAATTTCATCTTTTTAACTTAGCTTAAAATCCATAGTTAATTTTATGAGGGACCACCCCTTTGGCTTCTCTAGGAGTTGGCCTAGACAAAGGATTCGAGTGTTGAGTGACAGTATCTCAACTTGCAACTTGCCCCCAAGGTCGCACCTAGTGGCTCGAAGATTTCTGCCATGTTACCCAAGGTATGTATCAGGCGGCAACAGATAGACTATTCCAGTACAAACTAAACTTTTAAAATTAGAAGAAGGAAAATTTATTCTTGAACCAGAAGAAGTTACAAATTGCCATTCTCTCTCCTTGGAACAGAACCTGTTATGTACCAGAGCAGTTGCAGTGTTCTATCGAGGCTGAGGCTAGAGCAGGTGGTCAAATTTTTTTATTGTACACGCCAAAGTGGGATTTATTGTATGGATATTTGGTTTGGGGGTTGTTTACCCCCTAGATTGGACATGGCCTGCCCCCTTGGTTTCACTCTCAGAAGTACCTGGCTTAATGGCTTTGCTGACTACCCCTTCAGTGTGATGGTTACCTCCACCATCCAGGGCTTTATGCCCATGGGTTGGTGCTTCGGGGCTTCTGGGGGGTGACCCACTGGGGCACATGCCCATCCTAGTTATTTGACTTGCAAAGGTGCTTGCGCTTGCTAAAGGACTCTTATCTCCTCCTTGCACACATTCTTGCACCCACTTGGACCTTTTCCAACTTCCAAAGACCCCTACTCCAGCCTTCTTGGCCTAGTGCACCCTTCTTCCATCTATTGTGCACCAATTGAGCCTATAGTTCCTTAGAGGAGGGGCATTGAGGGACTTCCAACATTTTGGGGTTAGATGGGATATTATGTCCCCCCCTTGGCTCACTGTTTCATCAAGTGAAGCTGTCTCTTAGCTTACTTTAGTTTATTTTTATCATTTTTATATATTTTAGGGTAAAAATCCTTTGTTTTGTAGAATTTACCCTAAAATAATATTATTTTATATTTTAGGACTTGTAGGCTCAAATTAAAATATTCAAGAGGAAAATGTATAAATAAAGCCTCTCCTTAAAATCATAAGACAAGGGTTCTAATATGAAATTATTTATTTTTCTCTTAGTATTTGAGTCTTCTTGGTGATGTGCACTTCTGTTGGGATAATTCGCTTTGCTTGATGGTGGATGGATGAATGATCTAGAGCTTCTTTCTTGCACATGCTATGGTTGATGCTAAACTTGTTAGAATAACACATGCACAAGTGTGACCTAAAGGTTTCTTCTTAGCTCATATCTTGTTGAATGTTAGTGGATAATGTTACTATGAGGATTAAATGGTAGTTTTATGCTGCATTTTCTCTGAATTGGGGCTTTTTACCAATATTGTATCAACTTTGTGTGAAGGAAACGTCTTGCATAAAGGTTTCTTATTGCTTTTGGGGCCTTGGACTTCTCCATTTGCCTTAGTTAGGCTCACCTACCAAACCCTAGAGGTTGCTAGGTGATGCCCTAGCTTGCAAGTGTTAGAGGAACATTTCAAGAGAGGGACACTAGCCATGATCTTTCAAAGCCCCTAGGGGTTGAGACGATAATCATATCCCCTTCTCTTGTCAATTCTTTTTACTCAAATTTTGAACATTTATTGTATTATAGTTTAGCTATATTTTTATGTTAGTTTGCTGCATTTTATCCATAAAAAACCTAGAAAAACCTTAAAAATAGAATAATTCATAACTCCAAAAATAACCACAAGTTTGTAATTCTGGTCATCCCTACAAATTCGCACTAGTGGGTTTATCCACAAATCATGAAGGGCATCCTTACTTTATGCATAAAAAACCCTAAAAATCATATATTGTCAAAAAAGCCCTAAAATTTTTCATAAATTCAAAAACCTATAAATATTTGGAATTTCGTAATTCTGGTCCACCCTCTAAATTCGCCCTAGTGGATTTATCCACAAATCTGGAAGGGCGTCCCAATCTGGGCACTTGCATTGGGAAATGTGAATTTGCCCAAACTGGTGTTTCTATTGGGTTTTTCGTAATTCTGACTGGATCACCAAGTGCACCCTAGTTCACTTGATCTTCCCCCCTTCAGAGAGCACTTTTCTGAGGTATTCCATTGCGAAGTGTGAAACCCTACCTTGGGAATTGTAAAGTGCATTGAAAGTTGTAATATTGGTTGTTAAATTGAATTAAATCCTATTTTCTGATTTATGTGTCTATATTATTCATTGTTGACTCCATATAAAGGCACTGATCTATGTCATAAAGGTTGTAGAAAAGTATTTGTTTATTGGTGATTACAGGTATCTTAATAGGACCTCTCCCCTGGGTTTAGGAGTTACCCAAGTAGTTGAGAGACTACGTTGAGGTGACATTGGGTTTAGATCTCTCCCATGCTTACCATTCACTAGCTTATTGCATCACATTGTGCTACAAATCCTAGAATGCTAGTTTGAATGGTAACAGAACCATTATAGAGTACCTAATCAAGTGGAAGAAGATGCTTCCAAAACAAGTTGTATATGAAGACGAGCAATTCAAGAAGAAACACCATCAATTACAAAGCTCCCTCAAATCTTTTTAAAAGAGGGGGATTACATTAGGGTCCTAACCCTCATTCATTATTATTACATTAGTTATAGTCAGGTCAGCCTAGAAAGTAGGATACTTCATACCCTCTTTATCCTCTATTTATAAATCAAGGAGAATCATTTGAATAATCATCTTATATTGTGCATTTGGATATCTTGTAAATGGAGGTTGCCCCTTCAAAGAGGCTTGTATTCACTAACTCACTTGTTATAGGTGTGGCATTAATGAAATTCGTGTTTTTAATGCTTAAGGGGTTGCTGGGCACATACATCATAGGTAAAAAAATATGAGCTCAATTAAATAATTAAAGGTAGTCTTTCCAAGTTATTGAGTTGATCACCCCTTTAACATACATACATACATATATATATATATATATATGGTTGAATAAAGGATTTATAAACTCACAAACTGGAATATTGTAATAGATAAGTACACTAACAACTCTTGAAAATAACTTATGATAATTTATGATACAGCCAACAATCATTTCACTATTTTATGTTATAAGCCTACAACACTAAATAATATTGAATAAATAACTTCAGGATGCATAAGATTACCTGTTTCTGCTCAAAACAGTGAGAACACCAAAAAGCTCCATACAATTTAGCCCCGACAGAATGGAGATGTTTTGCAAGGGAAATTGCCACTGGACTAGACTGACTTGTTACAACTGGCTCCACTGGTGGCAAGTCAATGCCTTCTAGCCTGTTTCATATAAACAACCTACTTAATAATGCAAAGCATGTGTTTATTTAGGCAACTCCAAAATATTAGCAAAATCCAGGTAGGCTTAGATAGGTAACAGAGGATAGAGACTTTCAGTGTACAATGAAGATTATAATCAGTAAAAGCCTAAAGGGGTTCAGCAGATATTTTGCTGTACTCGTATTAAGCGTCATAAGAAGTGCAATAGCATAATCTCGTAATTGGCTACAGCCTGATTTTCTGCCCAAAATGATTTTAGTATTTGCATTCCTGAAGTTGATTGCATGTCAAAACATTTAATCAAGTTACCAGTTTACCCAAGTCTACAGTTTGTAAGTAGTGCTGGAGAACCAAAATCACATCAATAGAATGGGTTAGTGATATTTATCATTCTATTCATAAGCATAACAATAATGAATAATGAGCAAAAGCATCATAACCTCAAACAAGACCAAGAGCTGATTTGTATCTGCCATAATAATGTACTTATTTTGCTCAAATTTGCTCATTGTTCTTTCTATATATTTTTTATATGTTGACTCTATGGTGTATACAGTCAATCACGGAAAGCTTTCTACTTTAATTTTCTAGTCACGTGTTTAGAACCGTTATCTCACCAAAACCTATCAATTTTGAAAACGTCTATGTCTTCTTGGATGTCAATAATGTCCTACAGATCTAAGTCCCCAAATATGTGTTCTCGTTTTCATTTGTGGTTTGGTTTGAGTTCATAAAAAGGATTTTAAAATCACTAGGTGGCATGCCTCTTCTCAAACCATTGTCTTCAGTTACAATCAGAATACAATTGGAATTTTAACACCCCCATAATAAGTTGATATGTGATAAAGTCATAATGTTGTTATCTAGCTTTAATACAGCAATAATGGTCATTAGTTGATAAAGTGTTTGGACAATTAGGTAACTTAACTACCTAATTGATGAAATAAAAGGGGATTGCCTGCATATCAATCGACTGTCACTCTTCTTTCAGCAAGTGGTAATATATCAATCAGATGTGGTTTGTGCTCATCTCACAGACATCTGTGCCTAAGATGAGATCTATGGCTTTCCCATAAATCATTGGTTAGAGGTCCTTCAGCATGGTCAAATGGTCCTGTTATCACATACATTGTAGCTGGGATACCATGATGCAGCAGCCAGATATTTTCTCTATTTCCTAGCCAATCAGAAAGATGGGGATACCGCATGGATCATTTTGCTGAGTATTGATATAGCCAAAGCTTATTCTAGCAGATGCAGAGCATTCCCTTGCCACGACTGAGATTTCCCTAGTCCATTGAGATGACCTTAGTGGTGACACAGTTTATTCGGGCAGAGCAGTAGAGATGGTACCCAGTTGAGAGATTGGCATTTCAAGCAGAGACAGGTATATGGCTGAGCAGGTATACAGGGGGTTTTTGGATTTATGATTGTCTCTATTGGTTATTTTAGTAGCTCTAACTTGGCATTGGTTGGCTTACTGTTGTACTTATTTTCTTGATGACTTATATCATGAGTGGTTATGAATTCTTGTATGTAAGGCCTTTATATATGCTCCTCTCAAACAAGGTTATGTTATCTAGCTGAGTTGGTATCACCTTTCACTGTTTTCACCCATCCGTATCCTCCATAATGATGTCTTACCTTGACTTGAACTTAGACTTGTGAGAGTGAAGACACTTTTCCCCTACTGAGTTTATGATGACAGACCCCATGTTGTATTGTTGTCTCGGCTTTGAGATGTGCAACAAAACTTGTCGAAGCCTTGATCCTTCTAGGCCAGGAGAACACCCTGGTGTTGGTTCATAAGCATAGGTGAGTTGGGTTTTGAAGCCTTGACCTCTCTGGTCGGTTTCCCCCGATGTTTGGTCCTGACTGTGGATATTCCCCCTAGTTGCCCAAAGAGTTGTCAGCTAAAACTTGAAGCAACATGTTCTACCATCATTACATGCATTATGTGTTACATGCTATATATTGGGAAATGCAAGCCCATGAATGAATTTGTAAACTGTCTTTAGACACAACTAAAAAGGGCTATGACATGAAAATATTAAAAGCCTAAAAAAACAGTGGATAAATAAATGCTAAATCTAAAGACTGCTGGCCATATTATTAAATGTAATGATTAATTCCTCACGAAGCCTACGGGTTTTGATGTGAAATGGAGTACGAACAGTGAATTCTAAGTGTCCACTAGGATCTCATCACTACATAGTACAGTTTTTTGTGTACTCAACGCAAGAGTCCTAGAGAAATATCCTCACGGAGCTTGATGCAAGCTTAGATGTGAGTTGTAGACATGATTGTTAAAGTTGAATGGGCACTCTTCAAATCAACTCACCCATTTGTGAGACACCTCCATTCCCTAATGTTCTCTGTTTATCATGAATAAAAGTGGATTTCCTCTGTCCCCATGACTGAAAGATCACTATGTTAAAGTCATCAAGTCATCCCCTTTAACTTGTAGCCTTGGTTTCACCACCTCACCAATCATAGCTAATTGCCTAAGTTTTGTAAGAGAGCATACTCAAGGGTCTTTGTAAAAGAATAAATGGTTACTCTGATTTTAGTCTGATGTTTACTTATATTATTGTACCACTGTCATGCTATGAATGTTAGAAAGTGACAACAAGGAAGGTCTTCCTGCATGCATGTGTCCTTGCATGCAGAAGACTATATCTAGACGCCAATTGTATTTAATTTATTTTTCCTAAATTTACTTTGGAAAATAAATTAAAGTGACCTAATTATTAATTGACTTTAATGAAATACTTTTTTTTTACAGTGAAAGTGAAATTAGGGTTTTCGCTTAGCATGGAGTTATAAAAGAAAGGTCAATTGGTGGAGAGGACACACTTGTATTTCGACACAGACAGGATACAGACAGATAAAGAAAGTCAGATAGAGAGTTTTGCAAAGAAGACAGAGGAGCTAACCAACAGGGTCACCGAGCTTCCAGGCGAGACGAGGGCCGTACAGATCGCACAGGGAGCAGCTATAGAGGAGGTCGTACAGACCATATGAATTATGTACAGCTGTATGGATCCGTACAGCCACGTGTGGGAGGTCGTACTGTTGGCCGTACAATCACGCAGAGGTGTGTTGGGGTTGTCCAGTGATTCTACTGGGTGTTATTTCGCCAGGTTTGGGTGATTAGCAGTTGATTGTAAAAGTTCCATATTTTCTCAATAATAAAATTCATATCTGACTGCTGCACCGGTTTTCCCATCTTGGGTTTTTCTGGGGGTTTCCATACCCAAAATAATAGTGTCTATATTGTGATGTGATGTTGTGAATGTCTCTCGGTACTTTTTATTCTGCTGTATACTAATAAAAGATATTCATGTGTGGTTATCAATTGAATACAATGTTTAGCCCTAGTTTCAATGTTAAAGGAAAATTTACATGGTATTAGAGCTCTAGTGAGCTAAAGCTGAGAGATTTGCAGCAGCAGTGATAGATCAGGGGCAAATCTATTTGAAGACACAAACCTAGATTGAAGATCTAGTGCTATGTAAGAGCTGAGGAAAACTTCAATTCAGGACTGAGGAAAAATCGGATTGTGTATATGTGTTGTAGATGACTTCAATTTCAGACTGTTTTTAACCCCAAAGAAATCAATGTAATAGGCTTGGTTCTATCATCAAGTGTTGGTGGAAAAAGGCAACAGTGAATCATCACCCAAACACCTGTTGAACACCCAAAACTCAGACTGTTTGAGCATTTGAATTCGGTCTGTAAGATGGTAAAAGAGCGACAGTAACCATCACCCAAAGCACACAAAAAATCAGACTGTGCAAGCACCCAAAACTCGGACTGTTCAAGAAAAAAAACGGATTGTTTGTATTGTCTTAACCCCAAAAGAATATTTCTATAAAGAACCGGGTCACAGCTACCTCAGTCACTCTGCGAGCTATTATCTTGGATGGTTCTATAGTTAAAGTAATCACTTTGTGTATTAATACACTAACTTGGCGTTGAGAGAGCAACTAGGGCCAACTTCAAGGGAAGGTCACATATTTTAAATTTTGTTTTTTAAAACTCCATCTCTTAATGGGGACGACCTTAACAAGGGGAGGTTATGTCAACAACTTCTATGCCACTTCAACCAATGATAAGAGTTTAATGGACTTTATGAGAACTTCTTCAACAAGCTTATGGGTTTAAGGGTCACCAAATGAGGGCTTCAAGGACTAATCAAGGTAAACGTGCAATGGGCATCATCATGGGCTCAAAAGGGCATCATTAGTGTTATATAAGGGCAAGGCATAAATCATAGGGTCATCACCGACTACTTCAAGTGCACAATAAGACTTCCAAGTTCTAGTTTGTGGGATTAGGGACCAAAGGTAAGAGTTTTAGGGTTTGTTGTTAGGTCATCAAAGCCACCACAAGCAAGGATGTGGTCCACATCACAAGGGCTTCAACCATGACATGTATGACAACCAACAATGTGTGTGTGTGTAGGACCCCAATCAACATATGACCATCTCCAAGGGTACCATGACCTCAATAAAACACAAATGACCACAGAATGGGTCATTTGATCTCTTTGAAGTTCTACAACTTCTTCAACCCACCAAGGACACATTCTAGGATACTAGGGCATAGGTTGTGTGCCAAGAAAACCATAGAAACAACTTAGGGGAACTTAAACACAAAAAAGGGTAGACAGGGCTTTTGCCATTGTCCCAAGGGCTTCAGACTTGGGCTTGGACAAGGTCAAAGGTTTCCTTTGACACTGACAATAACTTAACCCTTAGGGGCTCCTCAAGAGGCACCAAGACACACTTGTTGGCATCAATGACAATTTAGTCAACAATGGGACTCCATTCGTGTTGTCGGTTAGGGCTTCAAAGGCCTTAGCATACATGACTTGAGGGGATCACTTTTAAGTTTTGTACAAGGAAGTTATGTCCATAAATGAATACTTGTGGTGTTTAAAGGAGTCATAGGTCACTACGAAATGTACCATCATGTCAGATGGATGGATTGATGGAAGGAACAATACTATACTCAATTTCCTTGTCTCTTGCCTACAGGGAACCATGCTTTTGAAATCAATTGATGCATATAATAGTGTGAAAGATGCAAACCTATTACTTCAGTTGTTGGATGAAGTTCGTTATGGAGGTGGGGGTGGAAAATGTTGTTCAAATCATCACAGATAATGCCTCTATCTATGTTCTTGTTGTTAAGATGTTAGAGAGAACACAAAACCATACTTTGGACCACATGTGTTGCACATTGCATAGACCTTATGCTTGAAGATATAGGAAAACAGGATTGGGTCAAGAACATTGTAGAGCATGCCATGAGCATTACAAAATACATCTACAACCATTCATGGGTCTTGAACTAATGAGAAAAAAAACTAGGAACAAGGAACTTGTTAGCCCTACCATCACAAGATTTGCAACTCACTTTCTCAAATTGCAATCTCTCATATCCCAAGAGCAGAACTTGCAAAAGATGTTTTCAAGTGATGAATGGACTTCATCTAAGTGGGCCCATAGACAAGATGCAAAAGACACCAAAAAGAAAGTTTTTGATAGTACATTTTGGAAAAAAACAACAGAGGTTGTGAAAATTGTTGAGCCCCTTGTGAACGTATTGCGGTTGGTGGATGGGGAAAAATTGGCCATGGGTTACATTTATGACGCTATGGATTAAGCAAAGGAGGAGATAAGAGCGACATACAAAGATAGAGTAGCCAAGTATGGGCATATTTGGGAGATCATTGATAACAAATGGAACAATCAACTCCATCGCCCTATACATGCAGCTAGGTAGTTTACAGAGCTCAGTTAGGAGATTATCAAACAGAGGAGGTTAAAAAAGGTTGATATGAGTGTCTAGAATGCATGGTCCTTGATGACAGCGAGCAAATGAAAATACAATGATAGATCAACTTTTTCAATAGAGCCATGGGCACCTTTGGCAAAAATCTAGCAAAGGCGGCAAGAGATGTGGACCAACTAGGTAAACAATTCCAAATTTCCAAGAATCCAAAGTTTTATTGAGTTCGATTGGTGGGAATCATTTGGTAGCTAATGTCCTCAATAGCAAAAGTTTGAATTCGAGTCCTTAGTCAAACTTCCAATTCTTTTGGGTGTGAGTGCAATCCGTCTATCTTTAAGCAGATTCACAAGCAAAAGAAAAATCATTTGGAACAAAAATGGTTAAATGATCTCATCTTCGTGCGGTACAACCTCCGTCTAAGGTGCAACCAATTGCTAAACAAAAGACCTGATACATATCCCATTGTGTTGGACTATATTGATCCAAACTCAGAATCGGTAGTGGAGAGTCACCCGCAGAGTGTAATATCCCAAATACTGATATTTTCTATTTCTAAACAATTATGCGGATACAACTGGGCTTACAAGCTGCCAGGAAAAAATCCCTATTTTATAGGAAAAATTAGGGTTAGGGTTTGTGAGATAGAATGCACACTTACCACTGATAACTGGCTGGACTGCTGCAGATAAAGTCTGCAAGTACTGAGATCTGGATCGGAGAGGAACTGATCTCTCCTGCCTCCGGTGAATGCCCCAGTAGCAAGACGCCCAATCAGAGAAAAAGGTGACGCCCTCAAGGAAGGAGGTGTCCGATGGATCCGCCGATTTGCGGAGCTGATAGCCTTGCTGTGCCGGAGAGATTGGCTGAAAAATGTTGAAGATCTGACACCTCTAAGTAGGAAGGCGTCTAGGTTCAGTGAGGCAGCTGCTCACGCCCCTGAGAGTCCGGAGATGCTGATAACGGCTTCGGATGAGCTCAAATGGAGCTGATAATCACTGGGTACCGGAGTATGAAGCTGCTGGTAAGAATGATGCCTGAGTTTCGGAAGGAAACTGAGATCTGAAGGCCCAATAGCTGATTAGGGCTTTCTGGTTGAAAACCCCCTCTTACGGCTGCACCGTGCCACTGCAACAATCTATACCCTGTGCTATATAACTGATGAATGAACTGAAGAACAAGTGGCGAACCAGTATGGCTTACCCGGAATAAGACTAGGACAGATGTTTCACTGCCGAAATCCTGTTAGCTGAAGACTTCGTCTCCAACCCCAACTGCTGTGCTGCACGCTGTGCTACTATCCAAGTGCTCCCAAAATAATAATAATCATAAGTGAAGTCTCCTCTTGCGTTCTCCTCTATTTATAAAGTTCAACTGCGCAAAACCCTAATCTTTGACCTAATTAGGTCACTTTATCTTCTAATTTGCCGTTGACTTGCATGCATGTCACTTTATCTTCTAATTTGCCGTTGACTTGCATGCATGTCACTTTATCTTCTAATTTTCCGTTGACTTGCATGCATGCGGAGGGAGACTTTAAATAGTGCATGCATCATTAAAATAATGCTGGGATGGCATGCACGAGGGTTCGCATGCATCTCACTTTTAGGGTTTGCATGCATGTCACTTTTGGGAACATTACAGTCCTCCCTTGCCAAAGATTGCTTGTCCTCAAGCAATGCCAACGCAAATCCACAATCAATCAACTGAACCAACTGAATCCAGGGATGATCCCAGGGTCCCAAATTATCCTAGGAGATCTGCAGCACCCTCTACTCAAAACACTGCACAGTACGGTACCATCACCAGAGACCTCCTGAAAGCACCCTCTAGCAGTCAGTAACTGTCAGTCACTCTAATCCCAAGGTCCCAAATCAATCTAAGAATTGCAGAGGTCAAAATGCATCCATCGCTACCTTGCGTAGTATCGACACAAGGAGCATCATGTAGACTCCCAAGTAACACCATCCCTTCATGTATCATAGTAGCAGCAACTCCATAGGTTTCACCTGTCCATATCTCCCTTGATTGCATTGCTAACATATCGATTTTCCCAGCTGGTTGCATTCCATTAACTGCACCTAGCTTTCCATTATTTACCTTCATCACATTGAATTGATAAACCTTTTCAAGTGCACTCTGAGCTTTCTCATCGTCAACAATTGGTGCCAGACCTGAAGCACGTGCATACCACTGTCCAGCCAATTGATCTGCCTGAATAGAAGTGCTGCCACTACTGTTACTGCTATCATAGTTGAAGTATGAGCCATTCCACAGCTTCTCATACACAGTTTTTGCCTTCTGAAATTTAACTCGAAAATGTTTTCCAAAAGTTTTATTACCAACTTCATTTGCCATGGCCGCAGCTGCCTAAAGGGCTGCCAACCATAGCCCACCAGAATAGGCACTGACACCTAAAACAGACCATGCATCATATGTTTGATCTGGGAAACCTTCGTTTGCTATCATTCCATCTTTTTCTTTGTCAAACTGATCCATGTAAGCCATGGCCATATAGATAGAGGGCCAAACAGCGTGGGCAAATGATTTGTCACCAGTTGCAACCATGTCTCTGTAAACATGTAGAACAAATTTGGGGTTGAGACCTTTCCATCTACTAGAATCATGGATATTGTAAGCATTCAACTCACACTAGGGGTCATGAAGTCCAAGATCGTGTGGTACTGCACCTAAAACCTTTCTGACACCGTATTCACCTTCAAATAAGAACTTCATTTTTTCTGCATCATGTGTCAAAACAGCGGCGGCAAAATCTCCTTGGATGCTGAGCTCAAGTTTTGGAAATAACATAAATAATGCGAAGGATGCATAGAAATGCACATCATAAGTATTCCACATCAAATACTCAATTCCTTCCAGGTAAAGAAATGTCTGCAAAAGGGTTGGCCGGTCTGTGCTGACACATTCGAACAGCACTTGTATGTAAAACCCTTGGAAATCATTTTCAGTCCTGTATTTCCAGGCACTGTCACAGCAAAGTTGTGCAAATGCCAATAGGCTAGGACCAGCTGAAAATGTGCTAACTAGCTTATCGACCTTGGAGAGTCCAGACCCACAGCTTTTGCCTAAGCTAGTACCAGAACTTAAATTTTGCTTCCATGAGAAACCTTGTGCATCACACGCGACAGCAAAGACTGGCAACTTGTTGGATTATCATTGTATGAACATACACCAACTTTGCGTTTGACATAAAGCGTACTTCCATTGAACGGGCTATCTTTATCCCTTGGTTCCCACCATGGGTCATCTATAGGAGAAAGTTCAATATCTTGAGGCCAGTACCGAGGTCCACAAACTCTTACCCGCTTCAAAATTGAACGTTCAGGCAAAATGCAAGGAGTCACTTGACAATATGTTGTTTCTGCATGATGGTTTGTTTCTTTGATCGTTATCTCCAGCGGAACATATACATCTCGGCCAGTGTCTACACCAACTGCTTGAACACAACGTGCCTCAGTGGCAAGGACATAGAGGTGGCGGAAAGCCTGAAGATGGGTATTGTTGTCAGTTGGTTTCGTTGGAAATACCGGATACAAAGAAAAGAATGCAGCAACTGCACCCTTGTTAGTTGCAAAGGTGCGCATGCCCCCTCCAAGAAACAGGAATCCCATTGCCATGCTGACAGCCATGTGGTTCCCATATTTGATATTTCCATGAGTATCTATCCGACTATGAAGATATCGTAGCAGTCGAAATGTCTGCAAGTGTCCAGTGCCTGCCATCACCAAAGAGAGGGATAAAACCACAACACTAAGACATGTCTCTAAAGTTTCCCGCTCAACGTATTTTGAGAGCCCTTTAGGATGCCTACCCGAATTTGATGATGCAACAGGTTTAATCTCATTTAAAAAATATATAGAATAGGAATACAATAATTCTCTAGCATCTGCATTTCCTGTCCCTGCATACCTCAACCCTATTCCACAAATAATATTAGCAAATGATTGAACCAATGCTTCCATATCTATATTGTGTGATATGTCATCTAAATTATCTGCCATAATGCTAACACCTTCCTTGACGATATCAGGAATCTGACCTTGTATCCAGGCATTGCTTGGGTTGATTCTTTCCCACAAGATCATGTTGCGAGCAATAACATGCAACAAAATGAAATCGGGCCTCACAAACTGCAGACTATAATGAGTACCTGGAACGGAAAGCCTTGATGCCACTTCTTCGCATTCTGTCTTCAAGTACATTAGAGCTATAGCAACTGTTGCAGCAGGTGCAGTCACATCAATGTTCACCATCAGTCCATCCATTACTTGATTACCACCAGCTGGATCTAATACATACTCCATAGCATATAATTCATTTTGCGGTTCACTGCAACCTGACATGTACTGAAATAGACAATCAACCATAGGTTCTGCAAATCCGAATGCGTCATTTCCTAGTCCCAATGTTACTAAGCCAAAAGCAAAGCCCACAGTAATAGCATAGCGTTCCCTTTCAAGAACATTACCACCGCCACTTCTACGAACAATTTCATCAAGAATAATTTTCATAGTCATTGGATGTGCCGATTCCTGATAAAGAAGTCCCACTGCCATTATTGTTGCTGACTGCACATGTGTCGGTAACTCCAACTCTGGAAATGAAAGTGGGTGTCGAGAAGGAATATGCACATAAAGCATCACTGATAAATACTTACGGTCAACCAGAAACCCCTCAGACTCCATTCGTACCAGTAAATCACCAAAAGGACGCCAATACTCTTCATAAAAGTCATACATGCTTCTGTTTTCAACCCCTGGAAATAACCAAACCCTCTCAACCAGTTTTGCTCTGAGGCTTTTCCAGAGACTCAATGTACTTATAGAGTCTTGGGCAGAATAACATATCCATGACATGCGTTCTGTTCTTTGGAGCTCTTCAACGGGAGCAAGAGTGATAACTTTCCCCTTTGCGCCATCCTTCTTTATCTTCTTTTTCCCAAAAATTGCTTTCATTGACTCCTTGGCTGTAATCAACTCAACTTCACTTTCTGCAACAGCTCCATCCATGACCCTTGGATCCTTCGTAAGAGCTTCAAGTGAATAGCCACCTTCTCTACTCCTTGCAGAATCCTCATCATGTACTGTTAACTCCAAATGAAGCTCACCAACAACCTGTACTTCATGCTCATCTTTCTTCTCTTCCCCAACTATGCCTTTAAGGAGATCCTCATCCAAATCTTTGGGCTGGCTCCCGAACTGGATGGTGTAATAATCTTGAAAGGACAATGCCGCACATACCTCATCACCCAAGGCTAGATACTCTTGATATCGAGGCAAGTATTGAAGTACTGCTAACCTCTGCCCATTTCCAGTCAAGATCCTTCTCATTGTCCTCATGTTCTCACAAGCTGGCAAAAAACCTTTATTCTGACATGCACTTGCATGTACACGCATGTATCAATATGCACTTTTATTCAATTGCTATGTGCCCACAGCTGGCCAAGATTATGCTCTGATACCACTGTAATATCCCAAATACTGATATTTTCTATTTCTAAACAATTATGCGGATACAACTGGGCTTACAAGCTGCCAGGCAAAAATCCCTATTTTATAGGAAAAATTAGGGTTAGGGTTTGTGAGATAGAATGCACACTTACCACTGATAACTGGCTGGACTGCTGCAGATAAAGTCTGCAAGTACTGAGATCTGGATCGGAGAGGAACTGATCTCTCCTGCCTCCGGTGAATGCCCTAGTAGCAAGACGCCCAATCAGAGAAAAAGGTGACGCCCTCAAGGAAGGAGGTGTCCGATGGATCCGCCGATTTGCGGAGCTGATAGCCTTGCTGTGCCGGAGAGATTGGCTGAAAAATGCTGAAGATCTGACACCTCTAAGTAGGAAGGCGTCTAGGTTCAGTGAGGAAGCTGCTCACGCCCCTGAGAGTCCGGAGATGCTGATAACGGCTTCGGATGAGCTCAGATGGAGCTGATAATCACTGGGCACCGGAGTATGAAGCTGCTGGTAAGAATGATGCCCGAGTTTCGGAAGGAAACTGAGATCTGAAGGCCCAATAGCTGATTAGGGCTTTCTGGTTGAAAACCCCCTCTTACAGCTGCACCGTGCCACTGCAACAATCTATACCCTGTGCTATATAACTGATGAATGAACTGAAGAACAAGTGGCGAACCAGTATGGCTTACCCGGAATAAGACTAGGACAGATGTTTCACTGCCGAAATCCTGTTAGCTGAAGACTCCGTCTCCAACCCCAACTGATGTGCTGCACGCTGTGCTGCTATCCAAGTGCTCCCAAAATAATAATAATCATAAGTGAAGTCTCCTCTTGCTTTCTCCTCTATTTATAAAGTTCAACTGCGCAAAACCCTAATCTTTGACCTAATTAGGTCACTTTATCTTCTAATTTGCCGTTGACTTGCATGCATGTCACTTTATCTTCTAATTTGCCGTTGACTTGCATGCATGTCACTTTATCTTCTAATTTTCCGTTGACTTGCATGCATGCGGAGGGAGACTTTAAATAGTGCATGCATCATTAAAATAATGCTGGGATGGCATGCACGAGGGTTCGCATGCATCTCACTTTTAGGGTTTGCATGCATGTCATTTTTAGGGTTCGCATGCATCTCACTTTTAGGGTTTGCATGCATGTCACTTTTGGGAACATTACACAGAGTTTGGTCCCGATGTTGATATTGATTCAGATGACTTGATGTGGAATACTTTGGAGGCAGATCTACTCACAATAGGGGATGGAGGTGTAGATCCAAAGATTGCAAGCAATGGTAGTGGCACTAGTCGACCTAGTTGTGCAGCTCGTGCTTCTACTTGTACCACTGTTAGGGTCGTCGATGTCCTTGAGGAGTCTGAGGAGTTTGAGCCAGATGTTGATGTTGAGCATCCCATTTCAAGTAGTGTTGATGAGTTTGGTGATTAATTAGTCATCATTGATCATGTTTTTTGGACTGTAGAGGCTATTCAGATAATAGAGCCTCGTTGATATTGTATTTTGTTTCAAAAAATATGAGATATGTGTTATGAGACTAGACTATGTACTATATAATGCACTCGGTGCCATTTTGTGACCCATACATGGTTTATGGTTATATATATAAGAGTATACTTTGCATATTATGTCTCTAATGGTTTGAAATCATAGCTTGGAATGTTAAAAAAAAAATTTAAATTGTAACTTTTTTGTATTTTTGAATAGTCCGGGTCATTGAAATCAAATCGCTCCGGTTTTTTACCGATTTCAGTTCCAGTCAGAGTTGACCCTCGACCATTTCCACTCCTGATTTCGAGTTTTAAAACACTAGAAGGGACATAACTTTGATCTCTTGTTGTCCTATGGTTAAGGACTATGGTCAAACCCCATCTCTTCATGTTTTATCAAATTTCAGTTATATATATATATATATATATATAGTGAAAATACAAAAAAATGTAATATTGTGAAAACTCGAAAAAGTAGAAAATTCAAAAAACCAAAAAATAGTTGTCAATTGGAAAGAGTAATCCACCCAAAAAGTGTGCCCCTAGGTTTCTTAGAGGATCCTTAATGTGTCACCCTTTTGTGGCTTGATTGTGAGATATTAACATCTTTTGTAAAAATTACCAATGTTTTCTCGGATCCAATATCACAAGTTCAACAGTAAAATCAACAAATTTTGGCCTAAAAGAGCTAGAATAGGGCATAGGTTTGACCCATTGGAGGTTGAGAATCTATTGAAAGAGTTTAAGTGGTCCCACTGTCTATTTTGAGGGTTATCTGGGGTTTAAATAAGATCTGGTTCAGCATTTTCAGATCTGATTTAGTGCTTCCTTTTACCCTCTTAAGATATGCTCCTTGTTGTCGCCTAATACACACCTTCAAACGTGGAGAAGTCTCCAACCCACTCAGTGTATCCTTGGGGGAAAGCTACGAGTCAAGGACCCAATGTCACCTTGATTCTCAACTCCTTCATTTAGGACCAACTCCCAAAGAGCCAAGGGGGGTAGACCCTATTTATTAAGTTTTAAAGATTTTAACAGGATCGATTTAGGGGTTAAATTATTATTTAAATTGCTTAAAGGTCTTGATGACAAACAATCATGCAATGCGCAACCAATATTTTGATGACAATCAAACCTTCTTGAAAAATAAACAAACCAAAGAATGAAATAATCAGTTACTTACAATTCCAAGGTCTTATCTATTGGGCTATGGAGTCACAACAAATGAAAAAAAATATTTAATTGCCTAATGAAACAAGATTATCAACTATATGTAAATAGTGAAACAATTTACTTCAAAAAATACAACATACAAGAAATTACTGTAAAATCAAATGAATGACAAAGCTTGATTGTATGGAACTAAAACTAGATTTGGAAAAGAAGAGAACTTGAATGAAAAATGCTTGAAAAGCAAATGTGTAAATGATAAGTGATTGTAAAGTTTTGCAAGTGGTCCTTTAAATTTTAATGAATTTTAGGCCTCACTTTAGCTTAGATAGTTAGTGTTCGAGAAAAGAAAAGTAAAATTTAATCTAGTATGACTACCTCTAACCCTTATCCTTTGATTAAGAGAAATTGTTGGGTGCTCAACAAGAGAACAACAAGGTTCCCTTCTAGCTTGACAAATCAGCTCCATAGAAAGGTCGGATGCTCAACAAGAAGACACAAAGTGCCACGAGGCTCCTTCAGCGTCTACCCCTCTAGCTCCACACACTAATCCTTGTTTTCTCAATTTCCAAATAAGTTTAACAATGCTTAAATATTCTAGCCACTCAATCTTTTGCCCTTTCTTATCAACTAGGATCGGATGAACCGGCTGTAAATTTTCCTTTAAAGCGCAACTAGGGCTAAAACGGTATATTTAAATTTAACTAAAATAACCACACATGAACTTCTTTACAGTATGCAGCGGAATATAAAACTGAGAACCATTTACAACATCAATAGAAATGACACAATCTTTTTGGGTAGAAACCCTAGGACAAAACCCAAGATGGGAAAACCAGTGTAGCAGTATGAGAGGATATTTTTATTAAAAAAATACAAAGCTTTTACAATATCAGAAAATCGACTTATGCCCTAGATGGAAAAATCGAAACACCCAACAAATCACTGAGAAAAACCTGTGAGATGACACAGTTCCCAAGGCAGCTTTCTGATGTACGGTGTTGTTGTGCGGTGTACCTCTGCCAAAGTCTCTTGTCTCTCTCCTCTGCAATTTAGGGTAGTCTTCCTGAGTTAGTGCTCCTCTGTCTTCTTCGCCAAAATTCTCTCTCTCACACTTCTTTCTCCGTCTCTGTCGGAATGCAACTGTGTACTTTCCACCAATTGACCTTTCTTGTATAACTTTAGGTAAAGCGAAAACCCTAATTTCACTTTCACTTTAACTAGTGTTTCACTAAAGTTAATTTAGATCACTTTAATTTATTTTCCAAAGTAAACTTAGGAAAAGTAAATTAAATACAACTGGTTTCCTAATTTAAGTATTTTGCATGCAATGACACATGCATGCAGGAAGACCTTCCTTGTTGCTACTAGTTTAACACTCCCTCTCAACGAGGAAGGGATTCGGTAGCAACCCCAACTTATCCCTGAACTTCACAAAACTTTGTCTGCAAAGTGCCTTGGTGAAAATGTCCGCCACCTACTCATCTGCCTAAATGTACTCCAATCGAATGGTTCCTCTCCGAACACAATCTCTCAAGAAGTGGCACCTGATGTCTATGTGTTTGCTCCAGTCATGGAACACTGGATTCTCAGATAGCCTGATGCCACTCTGATTGTCACAGTGAACTATTGTAGCCTCTAGCTCACACTCGAACAACCCTGCAAGTAACTTCCTCAGCCACATACCCTCACAAGCAGCCATCCTGGTTGCCATATATTCAACCTCTGTCGAGCTCAATGCAACTGAATTCTGCTTCCTGCTGAACCAAGAGACAACCCCTGATCCAATGTTGAAGCAACATCTTGAAAAACTCTTCCTGTCCTCTACACATCCTGCCCAGTTAGCATCCATAAATCCTGCTAACTGTACACTCCCCATGCGCTCAAACCAACCCATACTCCATTGTACCTCTGATGTAGCGAAGTATGTGCTTCGCAGCCGTCCAATGCACTCTCTGAGGGTCCACCATGAACTAGCTCAAAGAGTTGACTGCAAAGTTGATGTCTGGCTGTGTGTTGACCAGATACATAAGTGACTCGATAGGCTGACGATACAAGGTAGGATCAAATCCATCTGACCCTGATGCATCAATCTTCCTCCAATTGGAAACTAGAGGTATGGCCATAGATTTGCAGTCCTCCATCCTGAATCTCTTCAAGATCTCTACTGCATACTTCCCCTGTCCAATGAAGAAGCATCCATCTCTCTGCCAAACCTCCAAGCCCAAAAAGTAATGCATCAGCCTAAGGTCTTTCATCTCAAACTCCACCGCAAGGTTGGACTTGCAGTCTCCAATCATCATCTTATCTCCTATCAAAAAGAGATCATCTACATATAGGACCAATATGAGAGGCACCTCACCTGCTAAGAAGTACAAGTTCTGATCAGCCTCACTCCGCTAAAATCCCATCTCCCGTAGATAGCTTCCATCCTCGAGTACAATGCTCAAGGTGCCTGCTTAAGCCCATAAAGAGCTCAATGCAATCTGCATACATGAGTCTCCCTGTTCTCCACATCAAACCCCTTTGGTTGCTCAATATATACCTCCTCCTCAATCACTCCGTTGAGGAAGGCAATCTTAACGTCCATCTGATGGACTCGCCAACCCATCTTTGTGTTGAAATATTGTAACTTCGAAGAATATTCTATATGTATCTTTTGTGGTCCCCGATGGTCCTACTGGGAGAACCAATTGTATTTCATTATACTCCGATGCTTCTAATCGGAAGAACTAATAAGAGTCATGAGGTAGTCCCCTCAAATTGTAAAGGTGGGTCATTAGCACCCCAGTTGTGGTTACTCGAGCCTACATGATTAACTCGAGCCTACATGTTTGAATTAATTATTAAAGTGAACGGACAAATATAAATAGAGGTGTGGCGCTCCTCATTTGGAACACACACACTCACTTGTGTAGCGCATTAGTGAAGGAGAGAGAAGTAGCTGGAGAAGGAAGAGGATCAGTCTTTGATCAGTCTTTTGGTTTTACCTTTTATCTTTTTGGGGCATCTATATTGAGGAAGCTTTTGCTGGGTTTTTCCCTTTAGAGTTTTCCCAGGATAAATCTTTGTGTTTTTTTTGTATGGTTGTGCTTGTCTATCTTTCAGTGATCTTTTGGCTTATGGTTATGCTGTTATGATGCTAAATGTTTTAAGATCTGATATAACCATTAAAAATCAACATGGTATCAGAGCCACCCTGAAAGAAGACATTGTGCAGCTACAGAAGCTAGGGCTTCTTACTTTTTGGGTCTCTCTCCACAATTGATCAGCAAAAGAAGATTAGGCTGACTCTCCATTGAAGGGTGCATCTTTCTGTCGAAGCGGAATTCGATTCCGAGCATTTTCGGTTTTTTGGTGTGGGAAATTAGGGCTTCTTACAGAAGAGGAATTTTTTAATGAGCCTGGCATAGGATTGCTCTCCTCATCAAAATCGAAGTTTAGAGACCTGGATCAAGATTTTTGGTTGGGTGAAACTCCGGGAAAGTCAAACCCTAGTTTGACCCCGAGCTAGAAAAAACCCTAAATACTAAAACTGATAAGTTTTGGTACATTCGCTATATCTCGGGATTGGCGAAGGCTCAGGAGCTGAAAATTGCAGAGGTCTAAGATAAAATCCTCATGTATACTGTGTCCAAACTTCAGCCTCAGATGCTCTATATTCTGGGAGATATGATCCCTCCAAGTTAGGGTTCCAGCCTCTTCCAGGATTCATCCCTAAACAGGACACCTGGGGAGAATTGTTATATCTTGGGCTACAAAGGTCCAAATGAAATTTCGGAAGATGTTCCAGAAAGGGCACGGACTGTACTTCCTGTGATCTGAGTTTCAGACTCAGAAGATGAAACAGTGACACGTGGCAGTCCGTACAACTTCGTTGTTCTGAACAGTCCTGTAACAGGTCACCTTGGGAAAATGATCATAAGGCCCAATTGGTGAAACCAATTCTGATGAAACCTATGGTGTTGGAACAGAGACATGCGAGGCTACCTCAGTGAGAAGTTTCAGACACAGAGGAATGGTAATTTCGTAGATAGCGCAGAAATAGTATCAGGCATTTCTACAGGAGAAATTGGAAAACTAGGGCTTCCTGTTCCGGGAGCTTCCCTCCACTGTTTTCAGAAAAGGAGTACATTGGACAGCTCAAATTGAAGAGATCTATCTTTCTATCCAATCAGATCTGAAAGATTCCAAGTTTTGAAAATTAGGGTTTCTTTAACAAACCCTAGATCAGCCTGCTCCGGAACCAGGACGGACACCTCAAATCAGTAAGATCTAATCTTTTGCTATTTCCATTTGAGGTTCTCATCAGCTTGATGATAAGCGTGGTGAAGTTGACAACTTCCAAGCATGGAATTATTTGATCTCTCTGAAGAAAATGAATTGAACACCTACATGAGTAGAGAGGTTCCAGTTTTAGAGGGAGATGAGGCTCAAAGCCTTACACCAGAAGAACTTGGTCAAGGCCAAGAAGATCATTGTTGATTCAGTCATGGATCAACTTGTACCATAAGTGTCTTCCCTAAAGACACCGAAAGAGATGTTTGATTCCTTGACCAAGCTATTTGAAGGAAAGAACATACATCGAAAGATGACCTTAAGAAACAAATTGAAGAGGTAAAAGAAGAAGTGAAGAATGCAGAAGTGGTGATAGCCACCTTGAATGGCCTCCCAGGATCATGGGATTCATTCATGCAGGAATGTGTGCCAGAAGGAAGTGATTGTTTTCAGCTGACACTAGGAAGAAGAAGAAGCTCTACTCATAAGAAGAGAAGAAGAAGATGGGAGCAATTGAAGATCAAGCTCTCACCATTCAAAGAAGATCCCTCAAGCGATGAGGAATATGAAGAACTCAATTCTTGAAGAACCTCTTATCCATCTTATCATTTGGATAAGAAATGATGATTTCATGAATGAAGAAGATGATGAAGCAGAATGATCAAGGAGTCTACCCACGAAACAAATAAAAGATAAGTATTCAATTGTCATTTCATGATATTGTTTTGTATTCAGTTGATGTGTTATGCATGATAGAATGTTTGCATTAATAACAGTATGCATGTGATGAGTAAGTAGCTCATGGTGCTATACACCTCTCCATTGCTACTTATCTAGAATGAAACCTCCTTGCTGACATATTGGATTAGCACACAATATCAATGATGTCATCTAGAAAGTTTCCGTGAGACATGGATGAATGTTGTATTGGCTAAACAGTTGCATGATGCATAAGAATTTGTCGTTATGTATATGTTCTATGAAATGGTTCTAACCATGCTAGTGGTGCATTTGAATTGTAGGAAAGGTCCTGTACAACCTCCTACAAAAAAAGAAGGATGAGACTTGTTCCAAAGAACAAGTGATGACATTTCAAGATTCACTCCAATAAATCTGAAACTCCTAGGGTCAGAGACATTGTGACGGAAGAAAGAGCTTCAGAGAGTGGTAGATCCACCTCGAAGGATGAAGACCACCATGGGTACGAGAGATAACTCAAGATGAAGAAAAGAATGGCGAGACTTCCAAACCAAAGTAAGAGGCCTCAGACACACTCTAGTTGTGTAACACAGCTGGGTAACATCATTGATGCTAACCTTTTCGGCTATGAAAGAAGTTATGATCAAAGAGTAACAGTCGATCATGGGGAATGATGTCTACGATATGGTTTCGAGACCTGAAGGGAAGTCTGTAGTATCTTCCATATGGATCTACCAGAACAAGTGTACAAAGCAAGGTTCGTGGTTTACCTCAAAAAGATAGACTATGACATGACATACTCTATTGACCAAACCCACTAGAATTATATATCAAGAATAGAACTACCTGTATAGAATGAAGAGGGAAGATGATACTCCACTTCAGGGGGAGTGACTACAGAAGATATTTGAGTTCGACATGATACGACATGATGGATAGCTTCCTGATGGATCGAGACCTTACCAAGAGTAAAGTGGGTTCCAACCTTCAAGGTTGAATGCAAAAGACTAGGATATGTTGATGACCTGCTAAGACGAACTCATAGAAGATGTTATGATGAAGGAATACTAGAATGATGTTTGGGATATAGTACTCAAACCAGAAAGCAAGAATGTGGTATCTTCCAAATGGATTTGCAAGATAAAATATGTTGCTGATAGAAGTAAGGAAAGACTTGTAGCTAGAGGTTTCTATCAAAAAGAGGGAATTAATTCTGAAGAGACACTTACTCCAAGAATGTGGTATCTTCCAAATGGATTTGCAAGATAAAATATGTTGCTGATAGAAGTAAGGAAAGACTTGTAGCTAGAGGTTTCTATCAAAAAGAGGGAATTAATTCTGAAGAGACACTTACTCCAAGAAGCAAGGTACACTTCCTTCAGAACTATCATGGTAGTTTCTTCCATGATGAAGTAAAGACAAGCCTTCCTTAATGGTATGACTAAGGAAGAGTTTTACATTGAATAGTCACGAGGATTTGAAGTTGAAGACAGATGGACTCACGTATGCAAAATGAAGAAGGCCCTCTATGGCCTGAAGCAAGCTCCCAGAGCTTGGTATGGAAAAATAGATAGTTTCCTGACGAGCATGGGCTTTGCCAAGAGTAAAGTCGATCCTAACCTTTACTACAAGGTTGTAGAAGATGAACCTGTCATACTATTACTGTATGTGGATGATCTATTTCTGACAGGGAATGAGAAACAGATTATAGAATGCAAGAAGAAGTTCACTGAAGAATTTAGACCTTGGTCTAATACTTATTTCCTAGGTCTGGAAGTATCAAGGAATCTTTCTCAATCAGGGAAAGTATGTAGTGCAAGTTTTGAAAAGATTTGATATGTTTGAATGAAAAGCCATGGCCACACCCATGGATTCCAACCTGAAGTTATTAGTCGATGACTCATCAAAGTTAGTGGATGTGACTCAATACAGACAGATTATTGGGTCATTGATGTACTTAACAAATACCAGACCAGACATTTGTTTTGCTGTGAACACCTTGAGTCAATATCTAGTTCAACCTAGTCAGGTTCACCTGATAGCCGCAAAACATGTGATGAGATATCTGAAAGGGACTATAGACTTTGGTCTATACTATGATGAAAACCATGACTACAGATTATATGGCTATACAGATGCATATTGGGCTGGAAGTATCTCAGACAGGAAAAACACATCAGGTAGATGCTTTTGTTTGGGGTCTGCTATGAGTTCAGGGTTTAGCAAGAAACAATCCAGTGTTTCTCTTAGCACGGTTGAAGCAAAATACATAGTAGATTGCTCTGCTAAGTTGTGAAGCCATATGGCTTCAGAAGCTAATATCAGGTCTCTTTGACCTGAAGATGAATACTACAATGATTCTATGTGATAACCAGAGTTGTGATGACAAAGAACCCTGTGTTCCGTCGTAACACATAGAAATCCGGTATTTCTACATACGATATAAGATGCAGATAATGATGTTTCAGTATTTACATACTGTAGAAGCAGATGATGGTGATTCAGTATTTCTATACTGAATATAGAGATGATGATGTTTCAGTATTCCCATGCTGAAGATATAGATGATGTTTCAGTATTTACATACTGTAGATGCAGATGATGGTGATTCAGTATTTCTATACTGAATATAGAGATGATGATGCTTTCAGTATTTCTATACTGAAGATATAGATGATGATGCTTTCAGTATTCATATACTGGAGATACAAATGGTGATAGTTCAGTATTCACATACTGAAGATGTAGATGATGATGGTTTAGACGATGATGTGCTGACGAAGCCTCTGTCTCGAGTAAAGTTCGAAAACTTTCGAGACAAGCTTGGTGTTGTTCGGAAAGACCTTCCTTGAAAGGGGGAGTAGTGATGTTGCAGTGGGAATGTATCATCCCTGGGCACTTGCCCTAAAGTGATCCGGTGACCTCGGTCCTCGATAATGAAGAGGGATTGCATCATCCCGGGACATTTGTCCAGAAGTGATCCAGTGACTTCAGTCCTCGAGAATGTGGCAGGATTGTATCATCCTTGAACTTCGATTCAGAACGGATCCAATGACTTCGGTCCTCGAGAATGTGGCAGGATTGTATCATCCTTGAACTTCGGTTCATAATGGATCCGGTGACTTCGGTACTCGAGAACGTGGTAGGATTGTATCATCCTTGAACTTCGGTTCAGAACGGATCCAGTGACTTCGGTACTCGAGAACGTAGTAGGATTGTATCACCCTTGAACTTCAATTCAAAACGGATCTGGTGACTTCGGTACTCGAGAACATAGTAGGATTGTATCATCCTTGAACTTTGGTTTAGAACGGATCCGGTGACTTCGGTACTCGAGAACGTAGTAGGATTGTATCATCCTTGAACTTCGATTCAGAACAGATCCAATGACTTCGGTTCTCGAGAACGTGATAGGATTGCATCATCCTTGGACTTAGTCCTAAAGTGATAGGGACTGATTATCCCGTAATCAATCCAGTGACTTCAGTTGTCGAGAATGTGGTGGGATTGCATCATCCCTAGACTTTAAGTCCAAAAGTGATCCAAAGACTTCTTTGTCTTTGTACTGTGGATTGCAGGTTGCTGCTGATGATGATGATGTTTCTGATCGAAAGATCGGAGTATGATGATGATGATATTCCTGATCGAAAGATCAGAGTGTGATGATGATGATGTTTTTGATCGAGAGAATAGAGTGTGATGATGTTTCTGATCGAAAGATCAGAGTGTGATGATGATGATGTTCCTGATCGAAAGATCAGAAGTGTGCTAATGTTGATGTTGCTGATCGAAAGATCAAAGTGCTGATGTAGATGTTGCTGATCGAAAGGTCAAAGTACTGATGTTGATGTTGCTAATCGAAAGGTCAAAGTGCTGATGTAGATGTTGCTGATCAAAAGGTCAAAGTATTGATGTTGATGTTGCTGATCGAAAGGTCAAAGTGTCGATGTTGATGTTGCTGACCGAAAGGTCAAAGTGTCGATGATGATGTTGCTGATCGAAAGGTCAAAGTGCTGATGATGATGTTATCAATCGAGCAGTCAAAGTGTTGTTACTGCTGAAGATTGAAGATGAAGACTAAAGTACTGATGATGATGTTGTCGGCCAAAGTGTTGTTGTTATTGAAGACGAAGATGAAGACTATATGATGTTGAAAAGCTTCCAATGATTTATAGATGTGTTACCCTGATGATGTTGATGATGTCCTCTCTCTATCTCCTACTATTGTTGTTGTTGATGTTGTTGTAGAATACCCTTCTCGTTAAGGGGGAGTGTTGAAATATTGTAACTTCGAAGAATATTCTATATGTATCTTTTGTGGTCCTCGATGGTCCTACTGGGAGAACCAATTGTATTTCTTTATACTTCGATGCTTCTAATCGGAAGAACTAATAAGAGTCATGAGGTAGTCCCCTCAAATTGTAAAGGTGGGTCGTTAGCACCTCAGTTGTGGTTACTCGAGCCTACATGATTAACTCGAGCCTACATGTCTGAATTAATTATTAAAGTGAACGGATGAATATAAATAGAGGTGTGGTGCTCCTCATTTGGAACACACACACTCACTTGTGTAGCGCATTAGTGAAGGAGAGAGAAGTAGCTAGAGAAGGAGGAGGATCAGTCTTTGATCAGTGTTTTGGTTTTACCTTTTATCTTTTTGGGGCATCTATATTGAGGAAGCTTTTGCTGGGTTTTTCCCAT
The DNA here is from genome assembly GCA_001517045.1 of Pseudotsuga menziesii. Classification (NCBI taxonomy): domain Eukaryota; kingdom Viridiplantae; phylum Streptophyta; class Pinopsida; order Pinales; family Pinaceae; genus Pseudotsuga; species Pseudotsuga menziesii. Next base: position 481,514 of record LPNX010811566.1, read on the forward strand.
AAGGGTTTTCCCAGGATAAATCTTTGTGTTTTTTTTGTATGGTTGTGCTTGTCTATCTTTCAGTGATCTTTTGGCTTATGGTTATGCTATTATGATGCTAACTGTTTTAAGATCTGATATAACCATTAAAAATCAACACTTTGATGCTAAAGAGATAATGGTCTGAATGGAAGAATACCTGGAAAAAGGGGCGAAGGTTTCGTCATAGTCAATACCCTCCTTCTATGAAAACCCCTTTTCCACGAAGCGTGGCTTATACTTTTTCACACTTCCGTCTACTACATGCTTCACCTTGTAGATCCATCTAGATCCCATCACCTTTTTGCCTTCAGGCCTTGGCACAACCTCCCATACCTGGTTTTTCATAATGGAGTAATAATCCTCAACCATAGCCTCCTACCACACATCATGTTGTGCAGCCTCCTCAAAGCTGGAATGTTCAGAGTTAATCAACTCTGTCATCAGTGCCATATAACTGAGTCTCTATGGTGGAACGCTCTGTCTAAAAGATCTTTCTAGAGGATCCACATGCCTGGAATCTTGAACTGTGGACCTAAACCACTTAGGCCTTGGCCTAGTGTCTACCTATTGCGGCTGCTGGATATCCGTCTCCTGCTGCAGCTCATCCTCCAAGTCAATGACTGTAGGATCCTATCCACCTGACTCTGACTACCAGAACCTGTTCCCTGTGTCTGTACCTGTACCTGTACCTATACATCTGGCTCCTCCAACTTGATCCCTGTGTCCTATGTCGGCTGCTGCTCTGCTGGTAAGTCCATAGATCTCCGCAAGGCCCTATCCTCATCGAACTCGACATCCCTGGTTACAATGATCCTCCTGCGAGCAGGAATGTAAACTCGGTATGCCTTCAAAGTCTCGCTATAACCAACAAGTAACCCCTTCTCTCCAGAAGGGTCCAGCTTCTTCCTATTGTCAGCATGAACATGACAATAGCAGACACTACCGAATATGCGAATGTGACTCACATCTGCCCTAGTGCCCGTGAAGACCTCCTCTGGTGTCTTCCTCGTCAAAGCTGTGTGGGGACACCTGTTTTGAATGTACACTGCAGTCCTGTATGCCTCGACCCAAAGGAATAGTGGCAATCCCTGATCAAATAGCATGGCCTTGGCTGCTCCTACCATGGTCCTGTTCTTCTGCTTTGCAACTCCATTCTGCTGTAAGGTATGGGGCACAGTGTGCTCCTTAATCCCCTCTGCCGAACAATACTCCATGAACTCAATGGAGGTGTACTCACCCTCGTTGTCTGTTCTCAACACCCAAATCTTCTTTCCTGTTTGGTTCTCCACGAGAGTCTTGAAGTCTCGGAACCTCTCAAAGACCTCTGACTTGGCCTTCAAGAAATAGATCCAGGTCTTCTTGGAATACTCATCAATGAAGGTTACACAGTAACTGTAACCACTGAATGAATGGACACTCATAGGTTCGCATACATCAGAATGCACCAAGTCCAAGGGCTCTTTAGACTTGTGCTTACTCTGTGGGAAAGGTTTCCTAATGTTTTTCCCAAAAGCACAACCCTTGCAGTGGTTATGCTTCTCCTTCTGTACTTGAGGAACTCCAATAACAGTCTGTCTCAAGTGCCTTAGTGCTCCATGGTGTAAGTGTGCCATCCTCCTATGCCACAACTCACCCTGACTGTTGTTGTTGTTACTGACTAGAGCCTTTGCAGGCTCAAAGTGTAGTCTGTACACTTTCCCGCTCCTCCCAATCACCCGATCCAAGATCCTATTTGACCCGTTAGGCCTGATATACACTCTATGGTCTCGAAACTTCACCTAATATCCCTTGTCCTCCAGAGTGGAGACTGATATGAGGCTCTTGGTCAATCCTGGAACATAACACATCAGCAAAACTGAGGAGTTTTCTAGACTCCCTCTGAAACAAAACAGTGCCAACTCCTTGCGCCTAATACCGCGCATCATCACCCAGCTCAACGTGGATCCCTTTTCCACCCTCCTGCAAGTCTCTAAAGAATCTCTTATGTCCAATCATGTGACTAGATGCTCCATTGTCGATGTACCATATAGTGCTCCCTTGTAATGTCCTCTTCCTTTTAGGCCTTGAGGCCCAAAACCGCTAACCTATGTGATTCCTGTGGGTTCGAGCGGTTACTGATAGCTAGGGAATCAGATCAGGACTGATGCCATCCATAGAAGATCTAGGGCATCCTCACTTGGTCAAGAAGGGCCACCTGGGCCAAAGGCCACCTTCATGCATGCCATCCGAAGCATTATTTAATGATGCATGCACTTTTTAGGTCTCCATCCGCATGCATGCAAGTCAACGGCAAATTAGAAGATAAAGTGACCTAATTAGGTCAAAGATTAGGTTTTGCGCAGTTGAACTTTATAAATAGAGGATAAAGCAAGAGGAGACCTCACTTTTGGATTATGATTATTTTGGGAGCTCTTGGATAGCAGCACAGCGTGCAGCACAGCAGTTGGGGTTGGAGACGGAGTCTTCAGCTAACAGGATTTCGGCAGTGAAACATATGTCCTAGTCTTATTCCGGGTAAGCCATACAAGTTCACCACTTGTTCTTTATTCATTCATCAGTTATCTAGTACGTGGTATAGATCGTTGCAGGGACACGTGTGCAGCCGTAAGAGGGGGTTTTCAACCAGAAAGCCCTAATCAGCTGTTGGGCCTTCAGATCTTAGTTTCCTTCCAAAACTCGGGCACCATTCTCATCATCAGCTTCATACTCCGGTACCCAGTGATTATCAGATCCATCAGGGCTCATCCGAAGCAGTTATTAGCAGTTTCGGGGTTCCAGGGCGTGAGTAGCTGCCTCTCTGAATCAATTCGCTACCCTGCCTAGAGGTCTCAAAACCTCCACATGCATCAGGCATTCTCTCCGGCACTGAAAACCTATCGACCCAGCAAATTCGCAGTTCCATCGGACACCTACTTCCTTGAGGGTGTCACCCTTTTCTGACTAGGGCGTCTTGTTGCTGGGGTTCACCTGGAGCAGAGGAGATCCACCTATTTCCGATCCAGTATCCGGTGCTTGCATACTTTCTCCGGAGCAGTTCAGTCGGCTTATCAGTGTATCCGGTGCTTGCATACTTTCTCCGGAGCAGTTCAGTCGGCTTATCAGTGGTAAGTGTTCATTCTATCTTGCAAACCCTAACCCTAATTTTTCCTATAAAATAGGGATTTTTGCTTGGCAGTTTGCATGCCCCGTTGTATCAGCATATTTGTATAGAAATAGAAAATATCGGGATTTGGGATAATACATCCCTGTGGTGCTTGCCATGCAAGCTATCAAGCAAAACTCCTCATCGAAGTTCTTGCTGAACTCATCCACCTCTGCACATCCAGCCATTTGAATGTTACTCTTCTTCCTGCCTGGGTAGTGGGAGGCAAAGTGTCCCTGCTTGTGGTAGATAAAACACTTGACCTTTGACACGTCAAGGTTCTTCTTACCATCCTTCTTCCTCTTTACCTTACCCTTGCTCTTCCCTGTAAGGGCTAGAGCCTCCTCATCCACAATTTGTGGGGCATTGTTGGATGAACCTAATCATTGACCCATGCGGGTCTCCTCCTGCACAAAGTCATCCCATAGTCTCTGCTAATCAGGGAGCTTCTCCCTAGCCACAACACCCTTAACAAAGGTGTCCCATGGCTTAGAGAAGCCATTGAGAGCTATCCTAACTAGCTCCTCATCCATTGTCTTAGAGCCAACAACTCCAAGCTCATCCCTAATCTATGTGAGCCTCGTGAGATAAGGCACCACTCCTTATCCCTTGGCCATCTTGGTGTTGCACATCCTCTCTTACAACACTTACAACACCATCGTTTGGTTCTCGTTCTTGCTTTGGTACAGACTATCCAAAGCCGTCCACATCTCTGCTGCGGTCTTCTTACTAGAAAGGTGAGGGACTATATGGTCCTTCACTTCATCCATGATAATCAACATGGCTCTGGAATCAATCTTCTTCCAAACTATCAGATATGTCGGATCTGTAGGTGCAACTTTTGTGGAGTCAATGTGCTCCTCTGCATCAATGACGTCCAGGATCCTTGTGATCCTTTCTTTCCATGTAGAAAAGTTATGTGCCCCCTGGAGTCTATCCTCAACTCTCAACTGCACATCCATAATGTACCTATCAAACCCTAGATCTGCAATCTAGGTTTGTGTCTTCAAATAGATCTGCCCTCAATCTATCACTACTGCTGCAAATCTCTCAGCTTTAGCTCACTAGAGCTCTGATACCATGTAAATTTTCCTTTAAACCACAACTAGGGCTAAAACAATATATCTAAATTTAACTGAAATAACCACACATGAACTTCTTTACAATATGCAACATAATATAAAACTGAGAACCATTTACAACATCAATCACATCAATAGAAACGACACAATCTTTTTGGCTAGAAACCCTCGGACAAAAGCCAATATGGGAAAACCGGTGCAACAATATGAGAGGATATTTTTATTAAGAAAATACAAGGCTTCTACAATATCAGAAAATCAATTTATGCCCTGGATGGCAAAATCAAAACACCCAACAAATCACTAAGAAAAACCTGTGAGATGGCACAATTCCCAAGGCAGCTCATTGTTGTATGGCGTTGTTGTTGTATGATGTACCTCCGCCAAAGTCTCTTGTCTCTCTCCTCTATAATTTAGGGTTGTCTTCCTAAGTTAGTGCTCCTTCGTCTTCTTCGCCAAAATTCTCTCTCTCACACTTCTTCCTCCGTCTTTGTCGGAATGCAACTGTGTCCTCTCCACCAATTGACCTTTCTTTCATAACTTTAGGTAAAGTGAAAACCCTAATTTTACTTTCATTTTAACTAGTGTTTCACTAAAGTTAATTTATTTTCCAAAGTAAACTTAGGAAAAGTAAATTAAATACAATTGGTTTCCTAATTTAACTCTTCTGCATGCATGCAGGAAGACCTTCCTTGTTGCTACTAGTTTAACACCGACAAGGGGAGTGAATACAGGGAAAAACTAGGGCAAGGTTTATTTACTCAACAAAAGAATAACAATTGTTACTCAAAGTAAGACTAAACTAACCAGCACGATTTTTCTAGAGGGCAGAGCCACTTCACATGCAAGGTGTAGGAAAAATAGTAAATAAAATAATGAAATAAAATGTTAACCTAGCCACACAATCCTCTTTCTGAAAGGAAGAAGTGGGGCAAAAATTAATCTTACTAAAACAAAGTATGGAGCTAAGTCCTATCCCTTGCAATGCAAGAATGGGAAATGGGTGGCTACAAATTAGAGAGATGAATTTAACTTTGAAAAAAAAGAAACTTGGACCCAAGAGACTCTCTTGGCCTTTACAAAAGAGAGAATAATTTTCAGCAAAGAGCTAGAGATTAGAGAAGTAGAAAGAGTGGGGTTTTGGCACCTTTTTGCAAAGGACTTGAAGTGACACCTTTTGGGTGCCCTTTGCACCTTGTTTTGACCAAAGTTGGGCAAAGTTTACCCTTGTACTGTCAAAAACCTGTAAAAAAAACAAACAAACAAATGATAAAAAATGCCCAAAATCATTTTTGGACACTATTGGTGTTAGCGTAAATCTATGAGAAAATTTTCTAAAAATAAAGATAAATAACTAGCTTCAAAAGGAGCTTGTAAATGGATGAATCAACTAGCTTTTAGACGTATAAATAAGAAATGGAATTTAAATGCAGAAATTTTTGAAGGGGAAGAGAATGTGCTTTTTGTTCTTCAAATGGTTGAAGACGTGGGGTATCCAACCAAGGAAGTCCATTCTCCAACTTAGGCAACCTACAACTTGAAAGATTTTCTACATAAAACCAAGAAAGGTGAGTTCCAACCAAATGACTTGAGAAATCACACTATTCAACCAAGAAATGTATGAACTTCCCAAATGCAAAGGAAAAACTAATAAAATATATATAAAAAATGCAATAGATCTCACCAAAGCAAAGAAGTTTGCTTCCTTTGCCTCCAATGGCATATGTAAGCAAGGTAAAATGGGAGCAAGCTATCCATCATGAGCAATGCACAAGATCTACTCCAAATATTTCTTCTTCTTAAAAATAAAATGGCTGGAAATTACAATGGCTCACTTCTCTTGGAAAATATGAGAGCAAGAGAGCATGAGAGAATGAGAGCTTCAGACAGTAGAAAGATTGCAACCCAAGTGAGGATGAGAGGCCTCCTTTTAAAGGAAAAAGAGAGGGAAGGAGGCCCCCTCTCAATGTGACACTTGTCTCACATGCACAAGATCAAGTGGGGCGCCCCCATGACAGAGAAATACCATGGGAAAAGATGGAATGATGAAAACCTCTTTCCTCTCCCCCCAAATACCACCCAAAGAGATAGAGGGAGGTGGGGAGCTCTCCTTGTGAGGGTGGGACCCCCTCTTAATCCCCTCACTTCATGATCACACCCCTTTTGAAGAAAATGCGCCCCCCTCTTAGAGAGAAAAATGCCCCACATAAGATAAATGTGAACAATGGGTAGAATGGAGTCCTGGGGGATTTTTTTAACTTGCCTTGGTCCCTCCTAGGATTAGAGATAAAACTTTCCCTCAAATACATTTGATTTTTGACCTGGGCAATTTTCAGCATTATTAATTAAATCAATCTTTCTAATGAAAATTGACTGACTTAGGAAAACTTGACCATAACCCTATCAAAACTTAATGACTTGACTCAAAACTTGGTCCAAGGCAATAGGAGGGCTCATGCCATTTATTTTGAGTACCCATGCCCCTATACAACATGACTAAACTTATCCCCCTTTTACATTACAACATTTTATGCTGAGGGACATTTTTTAATTACAAAACTTAAAAAAAACGAGGTAAAACTTAATGAAATTCCGCAGGACTCTAGATAATGTTTAACATGGTAATATACAACACTCCTAGACCTTAATCACCCCAAAGGGCTCAGCCATTAGAACGCCTTTCACCACTTTCGAGGAATTTGGAGTGAAAAACTCAATAATTAAAATTGTTAAAGAGCAAATTTAATTATCCAAGGAAAACAACTCTCAATGAATAATGATTAAGTCCTAGGTAACTAAGTTTTACAAAAATAAAGACCATCATGTTAACATATCCTCACGAAATCCCCCGCAAGGGTGCGGAAATTTCATGAAGAAGAAGAAGAGAAGAGAGGGGCAAAATTGCCCTGCTGAGTCTTCTAGAGCTTGAAAATTTTGTAAGGTACACTTCATTCATCTTCATGGGACAAGGTACATGGTTACCCACCTAGTTGGCTAAGTGGACAACCCTTACCCAAATGGTCAAGGTACATCTTGTATGGTAAGTTGGTGAAGTTTTGGCTAGTTTTTCATCTATTTCTGAAATGTTATTGGTTGTTGTTCTGTCATAACAGCAGTAGGATATTGAAGACATTGACCTTGAAATTGATGATAAAGTACTCTAACTCCTATCCTCTACTAGTGTCATATATATGCTTCATTATTTTGACCCCTTAAGGCACTGGTCTTAGTAAAGAGGTTGCTTGTGAAGAGTATTTGTGTGTTGCTTGAGTGATTGTAGATATTTTCACCAATATTAAGAATTCCCCCTTGGTTTTAGGAGTTGACCTGAAGTGTTGAGAAGGTGGGTTGTGGTGACATTAAATGCTAGCTTCTTTTGACTAGTGGTGACCTTAGGGGTTTCTTAACAAAGTTTATCAAGTTCTCAGTGGGGATTTGAAGATGACATCTTCTACAGTTAAGTCAGAAGAAAGGCTTGAAGGATCCTCAAATATCAATGCTTGGAAAGCTAGGGTCTTCAACATCCTAAAGGAGTGTGACTTGGATGATCTAGTTACTAGGTTGTGGAAGAGCCCACAACTAGTCAAGGAAGAGCAACCTATAAGAAGAAGCAATCCAAGGCAAAGAGAATCATTTTAGATTCAGTCAAAAATTAATTTGATGCCAGTGATATCACCTCTGAGAACAACTAAACAGTGTTTTGATGCCTTAGCAAATCTCTATGCAAAGAAACCCCCTACTGAGAGGAGGGCTTTGAAAAAGCAACTTCAATCACTGAAGATGGAGAAAGATGAGACAGTTGCCACCTTCTCCAAGATCTCTTAGATAAGAGATCAACTCATGGCCATTAGAGATAAAGTAGAAGATGATGATCTTGTGCAGACGGTATTCGACGGTCTTCCTGTGACCTGGGAAACATTTTTGGCAGTAGTAAATGGAAGAGAGGTCCAATCAAACTTTCACAGATTGTGGCATGACTGTTCGGGAGAAGGAAGAATCCAAAGCAAGAATGGGCCTACCCCAGAAAATGATCATGCACTTGCTACTAAGACAAAGAAGGGAAAAAGATTCCTTCAGCACAAGGACAAAGGTAAGGAACCTTTAGGTAAGCATTTTAATATGTCAAAAGTAAGATGTTATAACTGCAACTAGTTTGGTCATTTTGCAAAGAATTGTAAGAAACCTCCTAACAATTTATCCTTTTATATCCCAGAAGGTCAAATTGACAAAGTATTGGAGCCCAGAAGGCTTCTTACAATTTGACCTATGTTGCAAATAAATTGCAAAGGAAAACTTGCTAGAGTCTAAGGGAAGCATATCCAAGTACTTTATCCATTTGTGAGACACCTCCATCCCCTATTGATATCTGCCATACATATGTCTCCTTTGTTGAGTGTATTGTTATCATTCAAATAGATCACATAGTCAAAGTCAGTTAAAAGTCATTCTCCTTTTCCTTAACCTTGTTCTTCCATCCTCACCCATCAGTAGCACATTGTTTACCCTTTGTAAGTATGGCATGAACAAGCAGACTTCCTAAAGGTCCTAAGATTCTTCAAAAACACATGTATATCTTTTATTATTATTATTTTGTCATCATGATTATGTATAACATTGATTTAAGCTTGGTTTTGATATACACCATTGGAGCATTTCTTACCCTGGATGTTTACAAGATCATATTGATGCAGAATCTCACGTTTAGTTTGGGTCTGTGTTGCGGGGAAGCACCCCCCCCTCGCCCCCGCTCCGGAAGCTCGCTTCGGACCGAAGCACTGCGGGAGCTAAGGCGAATCACGCTTCCTAAAATGCTCCCGATCCGAAGCGAAATGAGAAGCGCGCTTAAATTCGCTCCCTGCCCTGTACGAAAGCATTCGCTTCTCAGCTCGCTTTCGGCACTTCCGAGGTCGCTCTCGCATTCGCTTCCTAAGTGATTCCGAGTTCACTCCCTTCGCTTCCTTGAGCGCTTCCTGTTGCTTCCCAGACGCTTCCTTCTTTTTACGCTGCCCATGCCCGCGGAAGAGAGGAAGAGGGGTTTTGGAGGGAAGGAGGAGGGATTTGGAGGATAAAGCCCTCTTCTCCTACCTCATTGTCACTTTGCAAGAGAAGAGAAGAGAAGAAAAGAGGAGAAGAGATGAGAAGAAGAGGAGAGGAGAAGAGAAGAGGAGAGGAGAGGAGAGGAGAGGAGAAGGTTGCAGCTTGCCACCATTAGAGAGCGAGAGCCAAAGAGGTAGGTTCTACAAGCTTCTAAGTTCTTTGTAAGTTTGTAAATTAAACATTTGTCATTTTCTTTTTGTTAAAATTTTGAAATTTTTTGACCTTTGATTTCTATGATAGTATGAAATTTGAATGCTTGAACCTTGGCCATATAAATTCTAGAGTCTAGAGTCTAGAATCTAGTGACTAGAATGTACATTGTTAAAAACTTAAATCTCTAGTTCCTCCCTCATTCTATTGCAGAAAACAGGTTAAATCTCTAGTTTCATTTGGCATCAACCAAGATGATGGGTTTATGGTTTATTTTGTTGGTTCCATTTGTTATTTTGATGGTGGTGGTTGGAAATCGGAGGAGGAATGAGGAAGAGGATGAAGAAGTGGGAAGTGGCACATACCATGGAGAGGAGGAGGAGGAGGAGGAGGAAGAGGAGGGGGAAGAGGAGAGGGAAAGCCGAAAGAAAACCAAAGAGGACCCCACACCCTTGTGGAAATATGTCACAAGGCAGGCAAGAACTAGAGGGGGTGGAACCACCAAATTTGTTTGCCCCCATTGTAACAAGACATACACAGGTTCATATACCCGTGTGAGAAGACATCTATGTGGGCACATGCCATGTAATGAAAGAAAAATTGTAGGAGTTTGTGTTTGCCCAAATGTGGTATCAACACAAAGAGCCATCTATAAGAAGGAAGAATTTGAAGCATGAAACACATCAAAACGACCATGACCAATGTGAAAGGTAATCCATTGATAAATGTTCTTGGTGTCTCTGCTACTGGTGCAATCTTCCTTTCGGCACATGACTACTCAAATAAATTCAAGACCGGCATGAACATTGCAGAACTCCTACTCAAAAACATTGAAGCTATTGGTCCATACAATGTCATCCAAGTCATAACAGATAATGTTGCTTATTGTAACGCAGCAGGAGCAATCATTGAAGATAAATACCCCAACATATTTTGGTCCGGGTGTATGGTTCACACACTGAACCTTTTGATGCATGACATTATTAAGTTGAAGGAAAATGAATACAAATGGATTGGTGAACTGTACAAAAAGGGTAAGCACATGATAAGATTTATTACCAACCATAGCAATGCCCATGGCATTTTCCGTGCTCACTCAAAGTTAGAGCTATTAAAGATAGCAAAGACTAGATTTGCTAGCTATTACCTCACCTTCAGGCGCCTTTTGAAGGTAAGAGAGGCATTGGCTAGCATGGTATCAAGTGAATCATGGAAAGTCTTGAAAGATAGGGCTACATCCACATCTAACAGGCGTGATTTTCAGGACGTGGAAGACACAGTTCTTGATGGTCAATTTTGGGCAAGTGTCAAGTTTGTTTTGCAATTCACAAAACCCATTTATCACGTGATTCGGTTTGCAGATACAGATAAGCCGATAATTGGGGAGGTGTATGAGCAGATGGATAGCATGTTGGGCTAGATTAAAGATATTGTTGAATCGAAGGATCCCATCCTCTATGACCATATTCACACACATGTGGTCAAAAGGTGGGATCATCTCAACATTCCACTGCATGCCTTAGCATATGTATTAACACCAAAATATTATTCTCCATCTTGGTTGGCCAAACCAGCACCCCTGGGGGTGGGGTTAGGAGAAAGCCCCACACAGATCCAGAAGTACAGGTTGGGTACATGGCTGCTATAGACAAGTTGGTCCCTGATGAAGAGGAATGTGCCTTATTGCGTAGTGAATTAAGCAAATATCTCAGTGAGATTGGTTCGTTTGGTACTTTGCATGCAAGAAAAGATCGAGATAGGGCGCCTCATATTGAGTGGTGGAAAATGTATGGCTCATCATCCCCACGCTTGCATAAATAGGAAACCAAAGTGCTTTCACAGGTGGTAAACAGTTCCTCTACAGAAAGGTGTTGGAGCACCTATAGCTTCATCCACTCGGTGAAAAGAAACCAATTAAATGAAAATCGAGTAGAAATCTTGGTTTATGTACATTACAACTTGAGGTTGTTGACTCATTACTGTGAGCGGGCCAAAACCGATAGATCATATGTCACTTGGGACAACAATCCGGAGGAGCATAACTTGGAGGATGGAGCCTTAACTTTAGAGCAATTGGAGGAAGAGCTTTTGGGCGATGAGGATGACCATGCAGCAGTAGCAGCAGCAACAATGCCACCACCTCCTTTGCCCCCAGGTTCAAATTCACAACCCCCACCTACATCAGTGAGGGGAGGGTCATGCAGGATCAAGTCTTAGACGTGGCTCAGTGGCTACTAGGGATGAAAATCCCGCTCCCTCTGTTCATGAACATAGACAACGGCAAAAGAAATTAGATATTTCCCGTGGCAAGAGGAAACATCCATAAAATCTATTTTTCTTGTCTTTTCTTATTTACAGTACTTTCAAGTTTCTGCACTTTTGAGATTCGAGAACCTGAGTCATTGACTCTTTTATATTTATTATGGTATATTTTGTGAACATTACATGGCAATTCAAGTTTGAAGTTTGAAGTTGAACTCTGAAGCTGTAAGGTTGATAACTTGATGTTATGGATAATGGACCTATGTTTGATGAATTCACTAGTATATGATAATTGATTGATCATTGAATCATTGATGGTTGATGAAAGATGTTATATGGTATTATGATTTATCATGTTATGGTTTATTTCATGTTTTTATGCTTTCCATGACTAATTCAACATTGATGAATGATGTTATATGGTATTATGATTTATCATGTTATGGTTTATTTCATGTTTTTATGCTTTCCATGACTAATTCAACATTCTACAAGCATTTGTTGGCATATATGCATCAAAATATATTAAAAATATATATTATATAAAAAACGCTTCCTAACCGGAAGCTTCTAAAAATTTCGCTTCCCGCTTCCGCTCCCAAGTAACCTTGGTTTGGGTACTTTGACCTGGTCAACCCAGTTGACCAAGTCAAGCACGATTCCCAAGGCAGTGACTCAGAAAACAACATGGTCTATTGTTCCAGACATGCCCAAGAGCAATACTGCGGTTTCAGTTTTGAGAGTTTGGCCCCAAATCTCTAGATCAGTGATTACTATCACTTTATTATTGGCCAAATGATCAAATTTTATTTTAGATGGCAGTATGTTGGGTTCTCCTAGAGAAGTGCAGTGTTTCAAGGGGTATGAGTAGTCACTTATACCATTATTTTGTGTCTCCAGATCATCCAGAGCAGTCAGTTTTCCCTAGTCTCATCATGAAAAGAGTTATGGTGATTTTTGTCAGTTTCAGAGGATGTACCAGCAAAAAATGAGCTAGAGAACTCACTAAAAAAATCGATTTGGCCTCTTGGGTCAAGGAAATGGCTTAGAATTTTGGCAGATGATGTGTCTCTGCATCCCGGACAGTCCTCCAACAATTTTCAGTCGGCAGATGTCCAGATTATTTTATTTTGGCTCAACCAGTGAGAAAACACCCCAAGGAGCGCTCCCTCTACTTGGCTAATGATGTATTTCACTGTTATATCATATGATTTGAAGTTGTAAAGGGGCCTAGGGTGAATTAAGCCCCTAGTGACCCCCTCTCATGCATTATTATCTCACACTTTATGTTATAGCGTGACTTTCACCTAGGATATGCGTCCTTGAGCAAAGTGCGCCCCCTTCGTTGACTCAGTCACTTGATCCATGTATTGATCTTTGTATTTTTTATCTCCATCGTCGAAGATGTCTTAATCTTGACCGTCGGATGATATATGGTTAGAATGTGGGCACACTCTCAAACTATTTAAGAGAGGTGAACCCTCCCCATTGTATTCATGAGCTTTGGCATCGAAATATTGAATAGAAGATTGTTTAGGATTACTCTCTGTGTATTTTGTAAATGAGTTGATGATCTGATGATTGGCACTGTTGCTCTTCTATACTAAGTTTATTTTGGGATATATCTTGCATTTTTTTCTTTACCCATTTCATCTGCAGGGAAGGAGGCGCGTTAGGAGAGAGAGGGCGCATCTGTGGGGCAACTCACCATTTGCCCAACTCTTGGGTGTTCGGTTCAGGGAGTATCTCTTTCTCTATGAATTTTTACTTCTTGTCATAACCTAGAAATGGTCAACCCAGATGAGGAGAGGTTTGCCCGAAGCCTGGTTGGAGTTGTTGCTGTTAACCGTGAGAGGAAAGAGCGATGCCCTAGCTAGTAGCCACCATGCTAGGGCATAAGAAAACAAAAGAACCAGAAGTATGCACTTTTCCAAAACCAGTGAAGTCTTCAAGGGAGCAGTCCATGTGTTGATGATGAAATGTGTTAAAATGTTTTGCAAATGATCTTCTTTTATATCCTTTTAGTCACTTGAAGTGGTCCTTACAAATAGGAATGGAATATTAGTGTTTTATTATTTTTCTTGTTTACCCTTTTGATTTTGACTTTTAGTGGTACTAAAGACCTTTTTGTATTTTCACTTCGACTTCTGTGGTACAATAAGTCTTCTTGTATTTTGTCTTTAGCCTCTTAGTCTTCTTTTAGTGTCCCATGGTCAATGCAAGTGGTCATAAGGGTCCTTCATGCCCACTCAAAGTACATCATCATAAATAAAGATAATTACTAATGCTTTTATCTTGAACTCCTTGTGCCACCAAGATAGGGTACTAGGTGTCTTAACCAAGGGTAGCTAATTCCTGGAAAAGATCACAAAGCCCACAGATCAAGGATAGGAGTGCCTCACATGCCCAGACCCGGTTTAGGGCTTATAGTGATGTCCTGGTAACTGACAAGGTGCCTCAGCCCTAGGCTACATCAATTGACTCAATGTCAAATACTTGCTAACTGACCAAGCGCCTCCATTCTCCTGGAGAATGGCTCTCAGCCTTAGGCTGAGTCCCCCAGTCCTGGACTAGTTCATCTTCCTAGTAACTGACTAGGTGCCTCCATTCAAAGAATGGCCACTCAGCTCTAGGCTGAGTCCCCCCAGTGCTGGACTAGTTCCACTTCCTAGTAATTAATCGGGTGCCTCCATTCAAAGAATGGGCACTCAGCTCTAGGCTAAGTCCCCCAGTGCTAGACTGGTTCCACTTCCTAGTAACTGACCAAGTGCCTCCATTCAAAGAATGGCCACTCAGCTCTAGGCTGAGTCCCCCAGTGCTAGACTGGTTCCACTTCCTGGTAACTGACCAGGTGCCTCCATTCTCCAAGAGAATGGCTCTCGATGCTACTTAGGAAAAATCAACAAAGCTAGCCCAGAGCTAAGAACCGCAATTCCATTTCAGTTCCAATTGGAAACGTTTTTCAAGAGCACGCTTCGATTACAAAAAATGCATTCCCTGCCTCTGTGTGGAATCGCTTCCAAGTCAATTCCGACCGCTTACGATGACAAATTAAAAACAATTTTCGTGCTCGAAAATAGCTTCCCGTCGCTTCAGTGGTCGCTCCACGTCAACCCGTGAAAATGAGATGGAGAAAGAGGTGGGGTCCATGATTGGACTGTTGGAGGGAAGGGAAAAGGGCTTGGGGGGATAAAGCCCTATTCTCCACATTCATTCTCACTTTGCATTGCTTGAGAAGAGAAGAGAAGGGAGGAGAGGAGAGGAGAAGAGAACGCTGCCATCAAGCTTGTGTTTTTCTTGGTTCTTGGAGATTAAAGAAGGTTATCACACACTACCATTTGAGAGACAAAGAGGTAATCTCTAAATTTTAAAGTGTAAACCCTTTCTTGTTGATTTTCTTTGTATTTGAACTTTTGAATTTTGAAGTTTGAAGCTTGATGATTGATCTATATTTGAATGCTTAGAATCTAGAATGTATATGTTCCTCTCCTACTCTTTCCCATGCATCCTCCCTCATTCTATCTCAGGGCAATAAGTTAAATCTCTAGTTCCACTTCCAACTTCCAACAAAAAATGATGATGGGTATATGGTTTATTTTGTTGGTTCCATTTGTTATTTTGATGATGGTGATTGGAAACTGGAGGAGGAATGAGGAAGAGGATGACGAAGTGGGCAGTGGGACATACCGTGGGGAGGAGGAGGAGGTGGAGGAGGAAGAGGAGCAAGAGGAGGGAAACCAAAAGAAAACCAAAGAGGACCCATCACCCTTGTGAAAATATGTCACAAAGCACAGAGGAACCAAAGGGGGTGGAACCGCCAAATTTGTTTACCCATATTGTAAAAGTACTTACACGAGTTCATATATCGGTGTGAGAAGACATCTATGTGGACACATGCCATGTGATGAAAACAAAACTATAGTGGATTATGTTTGCCCAAAGGTGCCATCAACACAAAGAGCCATGTATAAGAAGGAAGAATTTGAAGCACAAAACAAATCAAAAGGATCAAGGTTGGCAAAGACCCCTCAAACTCACCGAGAACTAGAGGCCCATCCACGCAAGGTAGTGGATTCTCACCCATGGGGTCATGTAAGACAATATCAGATTTCCTTGACTATGGTGGCAGGGATGATGTGGATGCAAAAGTGTTATGGTTTCTCTATGAATGTGGCATACCTTTCAATGTTCTTCACTCACTCTATTGGCATGAAATGGTAGAGGCCATCCACATTGCTCCAACAGGATACAAAAGCCCTTGGTATGACAGAGCTAGAACCGTGGGGCTTGACAAGGAAAAAGCCAAGATCCAAAATGCTTTGGGGCAATTCACAAATGCTTGGAATGAGTATGGGGTATCAATTGTATCAAATGGTTGGACAATTGTAAAAAGAAATCCATTGATAAATGTTCTTGGTGTGTCTGCTTCTGGTGCAATCTTCCTTTCAGCCCATGACTACTCAGATAAATTCAAGGTCGGCATGAACAATGCAAAACCCCTACTCAAAACCATTGAAACTATTGGTCCATACAAAGTCATCCAAGTCATAACCGATAACGTTGCTAATTGTAAGTCAGCAGGAGCAATCATTGAAGATAAATACCCCAACATATTTTGTTATGGGTGTTTGGTCCACGAATTGAACCTTTTGATGCAAAACATCATTAAGTTGAAGGAGAATGATTACAAATGGATTTGTGAACTGTACAAAAAGGGAAAGTACATGATAAGATTTATTACCAACCATAGCAATGCCCATGGAATTTTCTGCAATCACTCAAAGTTGGAGCAATTGAAGATAGAAAAGACTAGATTTGCTAGCTACTACCTCCCTTCAGGTGCCCTTTGAAGGTAAGAGAGGCATTTGCTAGCATGGCATCAAGTGAATCATGGCAGGTCTTAAAAGATAGGGCTACATCCACATCTGATAGGCTTGATTTTCAAGAGGTAGAAGACACCGTTCTTGATGGTCAATTTTGGGCAAGTGTCAAGTATGTTTTGTAGTTCACAAAACCCATTTATTACATGATTTAGTTTGCAGATACAGATAAGCTAGTGATTGGGGAGGTGTATGAGCAAATGGATAGCATGTTGGGCCAAATTAAAGATATTGTTGAACAGAAAGATCCCATCTTGTATGACCATATTCACACACATGTGGTCAAAAGGTTGGGACATCTCAACGTTCCACTGCATGCCTTAGCATGTGTATTAACACCAAAATATTATTCTCAATCTTGGTTAGCCAATCCAACACTTGGGGGTGGGGTTAGAAGAAAGCCCCACACATATCCAGAGGTATAGGTTGGGTACATGGCTTCTATAGACAAGTTGGTCCCTGATGAAGAGGAATGTGACTTATTGTGAGGTGAATTAAGCAAATACATCAGTGAAGTTGGTTTGTTTGGTACTTTGCATGCAACCATAGATCGAGATAGGGTGCCTCCTATCGAATGGTGGAACATGTATGGCTCAACATGCCCACGCCTAAATAAATTGGCAGTCAAAGTGCTTTCACAAGTGGTTAACAGTTCCTTTGCGAAAAGGTGTTGGAGCACCTATAGCTTCATCCACTCAATGAAATGAAATCGATTAAATGAAAACTGAAAAGAAAGCTTGGTTTATGTACATTACAACTTGAGGTTGTTGACTCATTACTGTGAGCGGGCCAAAACTGTAGATAATATCTCACTTGGGACAACAATCCAGAGGAGCATAACTTGGAGGATGGAGCCTTAACTTTAGAGCGCTTGGAGGAAGAGCTTTTGGGCGATGATGATGACCATGCAGCACCAGCAACAACAATGCCACCACTATCTTCTACCTTGTTTCTAGATGCAATATCTTTGCCTAGAGGTTCAACTTCACGATCTCCATCTACATCAATGAGGGGGGATCATGCAAGACAGAGTCTTGGACGTGGCTCAGCATAGGTGGCTATTGGGGATGATAATCCCACTGTTCATACTCAAAGAGCACAAAAAAAGAAAATGGAAACTTCTCGTGGCAAGAGAAAACATGCATAAAATGTACTTTTCTTGTCTTTTCTTGTTTACAGTCCTTTCAAATTTCTGCAATATTGACTCTTTTATATTTATTGTGGTATATTTTGTAAAAATTAATGATTACATGGCAATTCAAGTTTGAAGTT
Source organism: Pseudotsuga menziesii (assembly GCA_001517045.1). Lineage (NCBI taxonomy): Eukaryota > Viridiplantae > Streptophyta > Pinopsida > Pinales > Pinaceae > Pseudotsuga > Pseudotsuga menziesii. The sequence continues at coordinate 499,420 of LPNX010811566.1, forward strand.
TGAAGTTGAACCTACCTTTGAAGTTCATTATTTGCAACTTTGCATGATTGAGTCATTGACAGTTGACTACATAAAAGCATATTATGACTCTTTGGTAATGAATATGACGCATTGTGAATTGTTTCAACTTTCAACATTGTGAATTGTTTCAACTTTCAACTTTCGTTTCATGGTTGATGTTCTATAGAATATAGTTTGGTTACAACTTACAAGTACTAATGATGACAAAATGTTATATATTGAAAATTTTAATGTTATGGAATCATCGATACTATACCTATGGTTGATGAATTCACTGTTAGATGATTGATGGTTGATGATTGATGAATGATGTTATGTGGTATTATGGTTTATTTCATGTTTTTATGCTTTCCATAACTAATCCAACATTATACATGCATTTGTTGACATATATGCATCAAAATATATAAAAATAATAAAATATATATATAATATAAAAATGCTTCCGAAATGCTTTCAAACCAAAAGCTTTTGAAAATTTCGCTTTTCGCTCCCGCTCCCACTTCTGCTTCTCGCTTTCGCTTCTGCTCCCAAGTAACATAGATAGGTACACCCCCTTGGCTTAGCTACTAGCTTAGTCTAAACTTTAAAGTGCCGGTAGCCTTGATCGGTGTGACAACTGATTCATTTCAAAGGTCTAGGTTGTCGTCGGTCACAATTTTAGTTGCCTTCCCCTCTACCATCCTAGATAGGATCACCTCACAGAGTAGCTACAAGATTTGTGATAACAGGCACCGAGGCAAAAATTAAAACCACAATAAAAAGATGTAGAAGTCTTGCTCATTGCAGCCAGATATCACTGATATGAACATGGAAGATCCCTACCAAATGAGTAACCCACAAACAGAAATGTGCATAGAGAAAAAAGACAAATATCAAAAATGAATTGCTTGACATTTCATTCCTAGTTTCTACATTAGGCACAGAGTGTCCTTCTGCTCTCCAAATCTGTTCAAATAATAACAAAATCTTAACTTCCCTACACAAAGGCCAAATTGGAGCTGCCCTTACCAATTAAAGAAATAACCAAACTGCTATCTATAGCCAACATAAATTACAAAGGAAAACAATATACATCAATATATACATCAACAAAGAAAGAAAAAATATTTGTGGTACGCAAAAACCTGCCCATAAGAACTTAGTTAAAATTAGAGAGAAGCATGTGCCCTTATAAATTACTTATCCAAGTGCAGCAAAAAGTGAACCAACAAATGCTTCTCTATCCATTCACAAAACATAGATGCTCACCCCGCCAAAGCAGAGCCTGAAGTATTGTATGCTGTAGATAAAGCTGCAATTACCAAAGCAGCTGTGCTTATTTGAAGACCAGCTACTTGCTGTAATTCTCTGTATCTGAAATCCTGTACCATTAAGAAACAATCCACAGTTATCAAATACAGCCAAAACGCATGACCACATACTTTGTTCCTATGTACATATCAAGGAAAAACATGCTTCACTATGATGAGAGAAAAAGCACCACACCCCAAGAGCAATCAGCAGCAAACTCAAAGATAGCACTGCCGATGTCACACAATAGGCACACGATGCCCCTTCTAATTTTACAATCAAAAGGTACATAAAATAAGCACTTGCAGCTGCCATTGAGCTTATTGTCCCTAGGAAAATCCACCTGGCTTTATCTCCATCAATTCCAAGGACTGTCTTCTTCTTTGATAGTTGCACACCAAGTAATGCCACTATTCCATAGCCAGCCATACCAATTAAAGATAAAGGCACCCCTAGCAAAAAGAAAACAGAAGACTGTAAATTCTGTGTTGAGTTACAATAGTATATGGGTTTTCTTTGACAGGCTTTATTATATTTATTAAAAACCAAGTCACAAGGAAACTGACATCCAAAAGAAATTCCCAGCAATGTAACAATGATTTGGTGCTGGAAACAAAATTGGGTAGAATCTCAGTGCAAGCAGACAAGTAAATAGAGCCAGACACACTCTGTGATTGGTATTAACAAAAGAAGCATCATAATTTAATAATAAGAGCCACATACATGCATTGTCACTTTAGTCGTAAACATTGAGCAAGTGATTACAGACTTTGCATAAGGCTTTGCTAACTTAACCACTGAATGTTCCTTTGAAATGCTTAGACATAATGATATCCATTTGTCTTGGTTTTCTGCGGGAAGGGTAAATACTTTTTTGATCCACAGGAAGCTATGAACCCAACTTTAACATCGGGGGCATGAAAATCAACCAGCGCATGCACATAATCAGGGCTCTAGTGTCTATGCACATCAGAGTTTGAACCTAGGTCATTACAGTGTCAAGACTCAACACCTGTCTCAACTACTAAACCACAGCCTGATAGAAAAAAACTGTCTTGTTGTTCGATGTTATGACCTGAGCTCATTCACAGTATATAATGGGCCAAAGATCCAAGGGACCTTGAATGTAAATTAGAACTAGCTGATGATGTTTGAATGTCGTCATGGTTCATAGCACTAAAAATGACTTTAATTAGAAATGGCATAGAAAAGATATACCATAAACAAGCTGCACATCAAGCAGAATTTAGACTCTAGAGATTGGGGTCAAGGTAGATATGCTTGCACTCCTTTTGTCTATGTTAGGAGGAATACTTTGTATAATCATAGAAAGGCCCGAGAAGGATGTGGGATGTGGAGCATGAGATCTTTAACTTAAACATGTCATTGAATGCCATGACTCACCTCAACCTACTTGACAATGTTACACCACCAGTCCAATCTTCTTCTGCAGCTTCACATTCCCAACCCCTCAATGTCTATTCATGATGAAGAACTGCAATATGCAAACAACGAGGATGTATACCCATTTCAAGATATGTAGTTAGATCTACTCTGCATTATCATATTAGTAGAGTGTGTTGATTTTTCTGAGCAGCATCGAGAGCCATTCTCTTAGGGGAATGGGGACACCTGGTCCGGGACCACGATGTGGACTAAACCTAGTGTTGAGTGATCATTCTGTTGGATGAAGATATCTGGTCTTTGACCATGATATGGACCCAGCTCTGCCCTGGAGGGACTCAACCCTGTGTTGAGTGACCATTCTGTTGAATGGTAGACATCTGGTTCGGGACCACGATGTGGACCAGTCTAGTACTAGTAGACTCAGCTTAGTTTTGAGTAGCCATTCTTTTGAATGGAGGCACCTGGTCAGTTTTCAGGACTCGACCCAGGGTTGAGGGGCCATTCTCTTAGAGAATGGAGGCGCTTGGTCTGTTACCAAGTATTTGACCTAGTGTCAAATTATGCAGCCTATGGCTAAGGCACCTGATCTGTTACCAGGAAGGCACTATAAGCCCTAGACTTGGTCTAGGCATGTGTGACACTCTGACCCTTGATCAATGGGCTTTGTGGTCTTCTCCAAGGCTTAGCTACCCTTGGTTAAGACACCCTAGTACCTGATCTTGGTGTCACACAGAGTGTGAGACAAAAGCATTAGTAATTCTCTTGGTTTATGATAACGTACTTTGATTGGAAATAAAAGTCCACGATGACCACAGATGATGACCACAGGGGCACTTAAAGAAGGCTAAAGCAAAAGTCAAAATTACATGAAGACCCTTAGTACCACTAAGGTGCAAAAGTGAAAGTGCAAAAAGACCTTTAACACCACTAAAGGCACAAGTGAAAATTAGAAAAGATTAAAATATTATTATTTTGAGATTTCTAATTTTGGCCCACTTTAGGTGACTCAAACGATATAAAAGAAGATCAAGCCAATTCATTATCACACACACACTTGCTCTCACATGTACAGTTGCTCAAGTTTGAAGAAGAAGATGTTGTGATTGTGCCCTAGCATGGATGAGTCTAGCTAGGGAATCATCATCCACTTGAAGACAAACCCTAAGCTAGGGTTTCTACCATTTTTATGTTTTAAGGGTTTTATCAAACCCTCATCTTCAGCACCAAACTTCTCCGGGTAGCCACTTTCAACATCTTCTTTCCGGCAGCTATAGAGTTCATTGGGCACCCCTCTCTCTCTATTCACGGGCTGCTTCTATCCTCTTCGGGCAGGTGCTTGAGGGTTTGGCCCTCTCTCTACATATCACGGGCAGGCCACTTGACGGCCCTGCCCTATCGACACCCTCGGGCATCCTCTATCAGACCTACCCGAGAGGGTTAAGGCCCTTACAGCACCCTCGGGTAGCCATGAGGCAGGCCCGTGAGGGCTGTCGTGGACTAACAAGCCCTCCAGGCAGCCTATGGGCAGACCCGTGAGGTTCTTGTAGCCAGGGCTGCCGAGCCAGCACAGGACCTCGGGCAAGCCCGTAAGGCCTTGGGCCAAGGCTAGTAGCCCTCAGGCAGCAACAGGGCTGCCAAACAGGGAAGCCAGGGCTGCCAAACAGGGAAGCCGAGTAAGGTATCCAAGCAGCAGAACCCAGATCGGGCAGATAAGGCAGGCTAGGCAGGAGAAAAAGACAGTCAGGCAGGTAAAAGCAGGTAGCCAGGCAGAGACAGAGGTTCGGGCAGGCTAACAGGGCAGGACATAGATCAGATCCGGGCAGGTTAAAAAGAATTTCGGGTAGCCTGGAATTATTGAGCAGGAGAGAGAAAAAGGGCTAGAAGCCCTAATTGGGCATTTTTTATGTATTTGGAAAAATTGATCTTCTGGTATTGTGGTTAACCGTTAACCCTATTGAGGTTTGTGGAACTTTTTGAAGAATTTCAGTCATCTCATTTACAAGATGAATTACTAATGCTTTTTGGGGTTTTTGTCTTTTAAAGGCTTCCCCAGTGAAAAACTCTTGTGTCTATTGTGTTGATGTGATGAATGTTGTTTACTGCACTGTCAGTTGTTTTATGTTAGTCTGCAATTTTTTAAAAGTATCATGCTAATGCTAAAAACTTAACAGAGTGATCATTGATGCCTCATTTTTGTATTTACTATCATCCTTTTGTATGAGGCAATATGTATCATTTCCGTTTTTAATGTTTCAGTGTTCATATCTATAAATTATCTAATGATGTGATTAATGAATGATTTTGATAATAAACTTCGAATATGTTTTTTCCTCTGTTGCACGGGAACGGTTCCCACCTTTTGGGAAACTCGTTCCGAAGGTTCCTGCGTTCCAGGGAACTTGGGAATCGGAACGAAACGTCCTGAATTTGCTTGGAACGGTTTCGAGAACTTAGGAACTTTTCGGGTACTTCGGGGGTAAAATCTAGGAACATCGAAACTTTAAAATAGGTGTTTCCAAAGATGGGGACTTCTCAAGGTTCCCAAAATTTACGGGAACGGCCTCCAGCTCCTCGTCCAAGGAAACGGCCACACGTTCCCAGCTCACGAGCCCTCTATGGAGGAAAAAATTCCCGTGAATTCTTGCTGGCAGAAGAGTCTAGAAACTCACACAAAATCAACACACAATTCCCGTTAATTTTATGTTATAAATTCATGCCCTGTGCGTTTAATCAACACACAATCGGGATTGATTTTCAGTGGGTTGTTGATTGTTAGAGGGTCGAGTGAAACTGGAGGACCGACGGGACACCGGGAGTGACAGAGGTCATTGAAAACTGCTGTTGAAAACTGCTGGCCAACAGCAGTGACCGAGTTTTGAGGGCCGGTGGGATTGGGAACTGATACAGCAAACTTTAAGTTTGGACAGCCGAGCCCGAGCCAGCGAGAAGGTATACCATAATATATTAAATTTTATTATTTTAATGAATATTGTTCTGATAGTTATACATTGAAAACTGATATGCGATCTTCAGTTACTTATTGATTTTAGATAGTTATTAGTTATACATTGAAAACACTCACATTTATGATTTATATATATAATTTTTAATTTCAATACCAAATTTTCGCAATTTCAATTTAAATTTCAGTGTCAAACTTTCGTGATTTCAAAGATTGACTCCACTTTGATTTTAAAGTCTGATCAAGCGATTTGAGACTCTGCTTAGATTTCAAAGTAACTGGATGGTTAGACCGTGACGATTTCAGAGGATGAGTCTACAGTATTACTTATTTTACAATTTTTTTTTTAAATGTTTAAATTTTAATTGATAAACTGCATTTTTTATTTTTTAACATTAAGTTTTAAGTTTTTAACATTTTAATTTTAATTTTTTTTATGCATTTACTGTTCATTGTTTTGCCATTTAGTTTTAAGTTTTAAGTATTTTACATTTTAATTTTAATTTTTTTTATGCATTTACTGTTCAGTGTTTGCCCATTTTAGTTTGTATGTTAGCAACAAGTTAAAAAATTAATTTTATGCTCTGTAGCTTTTTAATATTTTAATATAAATTTTCAAATTTTTATTATTAATAAGAAATTTAAAATTTCCCAGTTATTAGTTAATTATATTTTCATGTTTAAACTTTAATTAAATAATTTTTCCTGAGTAATGCCAAATGGGCTTTGATTGTTTTTCCCAAACATAAAGACGTCGTGTATTTTGATAATCTCTGCTTTTTATGGGCTTTTTATGGGCTTTTTATCTCACTGTGGACATTTTTTTATCATATTTGGTATATATAAATTTAAAAATCTATTAAGTATGATCTTGGGTAGTTGTTCGAATGGTTTTTCAAGTTTTTTTTTATTCAAAAATCTTCCATAGTAACACTATAATGTAATATTTATCTATTCATTATTTACAGCTTCCATTCAATAAATAGCACGTTGTTATACTACTAGTAATTAATTTCTTTTTTGTAGTGTTATACTTTTGAATTTTTTAGTGTATGGATTCATAGACAAAGTCCAAGTTCTGCACATGTCAAATGCATAGAAAGATGTTTACTTTGATATTATTCCTTTGAACTTTCTTGTTTCCTTTTCAGCTTCACTTTGGATCAAAGCATTTTCTATTTTTCATTTTTGCTATTTCAAATTTGTGACATTCTTATTGAAGTACAATTGAATAAAATAAATAATAAGAAAAATTAAAGTTTAAAGTTTTAAAATTTAAATGAATGACTTGTCATTTTACAATTTACTGCTTTATGACCCACTCAAGAAAATGTAGTTGAAAATATGATATGTGAAGGTCAAAGACTATATTTCATGCATACTAAACCTCTATTTTTTGGTTGATAGTATTAGTTACAAAATTTTAATTACAAATTTCATATTTTAGATGTGGCATTACTCATTACTTCAACGAGCATAATAATTTACTTCAATCAGCACAATAATATGCTTTGTAGACTCCAATTTAATTTACAAACAGAAATTCATAATTGTTAATTTACAAATTACGACTTATTCAACTATGTTCATAAAATCAACTTATTGATAATTTACTTCAATGAGCACAATAATATGCTTTGTAGACTCCAATTTAATTTACAAACAGAAATTCATAATTGTTAATTACAAATTTCAACTTATTCAACTATGTTCGTAAAATCAACTTATTGATTACATGTTTGCTGCAATTTAATTTACAAATTTACTCAATAATCATAAGTGTTAGTAGTTACTTGTTGAATCTATTTTAAATTTAAAATTTTCAACATGTAAATTTCAATTTGTCATATATCAATATACTAGAGTATTAAACTTGTTATGTTGTGTATTAATCAGGGAAGTCATGGAGAGTGAAAGTGCAGAACTGACGGAGCATAACACTAGTTCTACTCCAAGTCCAAATGCAAGAAAAAGTCAAGTTCAAGAATTATCAAACCCTAAGAAACCCTTGTTAAAGTTTGTGAACAAGATTACTAAAAACAAGAAAAAGAATAGTAGGGGTTGTGAAGAATGGATGTGAACATTGTGCAACCATGTGTTTCAGGGAAGCTACACTAGAGTGTGGCATCATCTTTTATCTCTACCTGCTGATGGGGTTAAGGGTTGCTCATGTGGGCTTGAAAAAAGGATGGAGATGACCAAGCTTCATATGGTTGCCACAGGTGTTACTGAAACAAATTTGGATAGTGATTGTCCTTTTAAGGTACCTAGACTTGTACCATCCTCCATTGATAGGCAATATTCAATGAATCAAAGTCAATTAAACCAACATGAGTCTGAGGGGGGTTCTACTTCTTAGAGGAGTAAGAGGTCTCCTAGTGTTGTTGCTGAACAAATCCGTAAAATCTACAATGTTTTGCATAGGGATGAGGCTTATGATGCTATAGCTGATTTTTTTATGGCAAATGGAATTTCATTTAGTGCTACTCGTTCACCATATTACAAAGAAATGGTGAAAAAAATCATAGCTGTTGGGCCAAGTTACACACCCCCAAGTTACAACAAAATGAGGACATCATTGCTAGATAAGGGGGTAACAAGAATGCAGGGACTTATGGGAGACCTCAAACAATCTTGGATTCTTTCAAGATGTTCATTAGTCATGGATGGTTGGACAGACATTCAACAAAGACCATTATTGAATATTATTGTCACATCTCGAGCAGGACCCTACTTTTTGAAAGCAATTGATTGTAGTGAATAATTGAAAGATGCTACCTTCATGTTTGAAATTTTGAAGGATCCAATTGAAGAGGTTGGTCCCTCGAATGTAGTACATGTAATCACAGATGCAACACCTGTTTGAAAAGCAGTGGGATTAATGATCCAAAGTCGATATAGGCATATCTTTTGGACTCCTTGTTGTGTTCATGCCCTTAACAATGTCCTCAAAGACATTGGCAAAATATCTTGGATTTCAAAGCTCATATCAGATGGGAGAGAGGCACAAATGTTCATTTGCAACCACCATGCCTCGTTAGCAATCTACAGGATGAAATCAAGGAAACATTTTTTGAAACCTGTGTTATCACCAACCTTGTAGTTGCCTATGCGAGATGGATCCAAGATGGATGGTAGAGGGACAAGCAACTAAAGAGGTGGAACCAAGATTGCCTCGACTCCCAAATGAATGGTTGTCACGCCAATCGAGGCAGTCTTCGCTTTATGCTATCTTAACCCAAGACAACAAAGGGGGAGACCCAGATCTACTCCCGATAGGAGAGATCATCCCTAAACACCAAATCAGATCAAATGGACTTGAAATACGTAAGGTGTAAGGTAATGGAAACCCTAGATCTATGGATGATGTCACTAGGTGAACCAAGGCTTTGGATGAGGGTTTAAGAAGTGTGAGGCTTGATCCAAAGTGAGACACAGGTGACCTATGAAGTAAATACTAGATCTGTGGTTGAAGTACTAGCAACAAGTGAGGATATTCGTTGCCTTGGGAAACGTGACCAATGCAGGGAGGTCAAGGACAGGATTGGGGCTATCTAGTACCGATGGACAGACTCGATGAAAGATATGACAGAGTCGAAGTACCCGAGTCACCAAGGAAAAGTCAAATTACAAGGAAAGGAGGCCAAAGAGGGGGTAGCGCTAGAGTTCGAGATCAACGCCTGTCAGATCTAAGGCAATGGAGTCACTATGTGCCCAGCGTTGGAGGAGACCCACCTGGGAAATACCTCGATCTACAGACCCAGAAAAGTATTTGGCCGAAAAAGTCAGTCTACAGGGAAAACCAACAACAAGGTAGGCTAGCGCTAGGGTTTGAAAAGTCAATTTCTCAGATCTAAGACAATCTGGAGACCACCAGCTCAACGTTGGAGGAGAAATGGAATGAGGATGACCTGATCTACAAACCCAAGTTGGAAAAATGCTGAAAAAATCAGATCTGGGAAAAAGTCAGAAAAATGATGAAGAGCGCTAGGATCCTAGAAGACGGTTTCTCAGATCTAGGGCCACCTGTCAACATCTAGCTCAACGTTGAAGGTGATTTGGAGAGAGGAGGACCCGATCTACAAACCCAAGAAGGAATTTTGCCAGAAAAATCAAATCCCGGAAAAAAGTCAGAATTTCATGAGGAGCGTTGGGGTTTGAGTAGACAGTTTTCCAGATCTAGGGCAAACCAGCCACTTTCATATCAACATTGAGGGTGAATTGGGGAGGGGAAGACCCTATCTACAAAACCCAGTAGTGGTTTGTCCAGAGATCGAGCAGTTTATTTTTTAGTATTTTTGGTTTTTTATTATTTATGGAATTTTCAATAAAATGAAGAAAAAGCATGTGTCAATGGGTTGAGATCCGGAAGAAAGGAACTAACCTGCAGATCTTACCTGGAAATCCTTGTAGATGCCTTGAAGGTGATGATCCCTGCTATCTCGATCAATTTGAGAAGACCTGTGTGATTTCTAAGCCCAATGTTTTGCTCCAAGTGACCAATGCGCCCTCTCTCCTGCACAAGCAAACGTCAACAATATCAGATTTACTGTGTCATGAGAAAAGACAAGATCTACATAAAAATAACAAGATGTAATCATGGATCACAATGAAGCTAATGAAAACCCCCTCTTACAGACGAAACGAGTCCAAGCCAGTGGAGGTCCCCCTGCAAAAACGCCTAAGTGAAGTCGCCCTCCTGTAGACAAGACAATGATCCCGAAAAAATATAACTGAATCCTAACCACTTTCAAAACGAGTGGCTAAAATTAAAAGATATAAATGTTCTAATCAATGGTTGAGATGAGCTCAATATACAATACATGGATCAATATAACCATAAAGTACCAAAGTGGACTAGATCACCCATAAAGAGGGTACCCCACTCAACTAGAAATAAATGAAGCACATGGTGGGTCCATGTAGTGTTAACTAACTCCCTCTGGGTGTCCCTATGGCACAATAAAATAATATAATATTTTAATTTTTTAACTTCGTGCCTCCTTGAGGAAATCGTGAGCCTCCCAAAAGCTCCAAAAAATAATATAAAAATGCCCAAAAAATAGGTGTGGGCCCAATCCGGTGCTGCAACTGTTGGAGAAGGTGCGGAGGACACCACTATCATCATCATGACTCATCCCATGTCATTTCCTTGCCTCAGTAGCCCAAATAGATTTCTTCAATAGCCATTTAATCATTTTTTAATCTACCTCCAGAAATGTGAACCTACCAAAACAGCCTCCTAGGGTGCCTGCGTTGTCCAACTGAGCCCATCAGGCTCTCTGGGATGGGGGTACTATGGTACAATCAAGTGGTTGCACCCCCTATGCCCCATACAGCGCCCTAGGAGATCCAATAAAAACATCTCCCTGCTCTGACACATCATCCTGTGAAGCAAAACTGCATCAAAAGGGTAAAATGAGCCTGACCATCTCTGCAAGTGCCTGGAACTGAAAATAAGCTATCTCACTAGACTCGGAGAGTCCAAATCCATCTAGGGTGTATACTCATACCCCTTCCAGTATCTTCCTGATCATCAACAATATCTAATAGACAATATAATCACCTGTAAATGACCAGATACCAATAATATAACTCAGACTATCATCCTTCTACTGCAAGTGTTACAAGGCTAAGACATGCTCTACAAATCATTCAAGTAACAATCATAACAAGTAGCAGTCACCTCATTGGCGGTACATCAACCAAATACATATCTAGGGTTTTATTTATTATTACTCAGACCAGACTTTTAGGACTATACTCACTTCATAGTTGTAGTCAATTTGCTAGTGAAGGGTGAGGGTTAAAATTTATAGGGTTAGGACAAAGGATGACTTCCAATTCAACATTGTGACACTTTGGATATGGAAAGAGAATACTCACTATAACCATATGCCGGACAAACAACAACACAAGGAATGGCAGTGCCTCACAGATGGTTGAGTTGTTCAAAGAGTGCTTATTCAACTTAGGCATCATGTCTATATCAAGTTTGATCCAGGTTCATTAAGATCATCAATTTTATTTCCATGGCCTTTTTGGCCTATATGACCCTTTTGAGATTTCACCAGCACTTAAAAGCACAGCTAATTGCAGCTTTCATCAAGGACATATTCAAATTTATAAGGTCAGCAATAATCAGATATAGCATATATTTAACCATTGCTTTTGGGACCTATTCTTATACCCTTCACGGAGTATTTTAGCATTTCATTGCTCTTGCCCTTTACTCACATATGTTAAGAAACACATTTTAGAATTTACAATTTCCATGGACGCATATATAAATATTCCAATACAAGTAGTATATGAGCTTTCAGTTTTAGCCAACAACATCTCAAGTGACCAGGGGGAGTTCTGCACACAAACATCGGTACAACCGACCAGAATGATTTAGGCATACAATTCAACTTACCAAAGGCAAGTTCTATCACCAACTCAGAGCCGAGACACACTATGAACAGGGAGGTTTGTCCAACAAAGGTTATAGCGGGGAAAGGTCCTCCATGTCACAAGTCAAGTAGTAAGTCGGGATAAAACCAAACTGGAAGGTAATGGATGGGTGGAGACAATGAATAATGAAACCAACACTAGCAATCCAAAGTATGGTAGAAATGACTACCTCTATTCTCCCTAGGGAGGGTAAAACCAGTGAGTATAGATCAGGAACTTCCAATAAGTAGGGACATCAATACATAATACAAATACATCCAAGTCCATATATTTATGACCGCCAGATCATGACACTAAATGCTAGTTCATGTCACAAAGATGAGTATAAGAGCAATGATAACCATAACACAATATAATAAAAGTTGAGTCATAACCATGCAAATAATCCATCTGAACCATCATATGTCCAATTAGAAAACACTAATACCAATCTGGGCATCACTAACTGCTCTGCAAATGACTAAATGGCTACATCAATCCTCGAATCTGAGTGTCCTAAGACTCAGTCCTGACATGGGAGAGTATAATAGTTCACTAACAAAATAATGATCCGTCAAAACTGCTCATCTCAGCATCTCATATGTAAGAGATCTGGCTGAAAAAATGTACTGTATCTGAAAAATGGAATATGGTAGCGGTAGCCTGGCTACTATATATGTGACAACAACCTGCAGAAACAAGATATGCCACATACTTCATTCTTCTAGAACATATGGTTGAGGTGTATGCATCCGTGCAAGCCACTGGTGTTGCTCAAGAGTGGAATGCATGGTCTGAGTCTAAATCAACTCAAGCAAAGAAGATAAGAGATATGATTCTAAATGAAGATTGGTGGGCTGAGGTTAGATATGTTGTTTCATTTACATACCCAATTGTGGGGTTGATTAGGTATGCAAATTCCGATTCCCCTAGTCTTGGGGAAATACATGAATGTATGGATTCCATGGTGGGTAAGGTAAGAGGCACATAATTTGTCAGAGAAATCCCTCTTTGGAATTTTTCCAAGAAATGCATAAGATAATAGAGAAGAGACGGAGAAAACTCAATACCTCTTTTCACATGGCCGCATATGCCCTAATCCAAAGTGGTATATGGAGAAACCAAATAGAGTTCTACCCATTTATGATGAAGAGGCTAAAGATGGGTTTCGTGATGCCATAAGCAAGATGTATACCCTTGATGAAGCAAATGTTATGCGAGAACAATTTATTGATTTTGGTAATTTAAATCCCCCTACTTTCACTCAAGATGCAAAGAGGGACATTCATATTTATGCACAAAAGAACCCTATTGGATGGTGGAGAATGTATGGGGGCAAAGTTTCAGAGCTTCGACATCTTGCCTCACGTTTTCTATCTCAAGTTGCTAGTTCCTCGGCAGCTGAAAGGAATTGGTCCACTTATAGTTTCATCCACTCTATTAAGAGGAATAGGCTTACCTCTAAAAGAGCAGAGAAACTGGTTTATGTGCATAGTAGTCTTGGACTTTGTTCAAGGAAGCTACCTAAGTATTTAGAAGGTCCTGCGGCAGGGTGGGATGTGGATGCTGAAGATGCTGCTCAAATTGATGAAGATGAGGATAATCCTTCACCAAGTGCAGGCTTGGTTGGAATACCCTTAGATGACATTGTATCTAATCTTGGTGATGATGATGGTGATGGTGACATTGGAGGTGCAGAGCCTAGTGAGGCTCAAGCCTATATGGATAGCCTTGCTACTGAAGATCGCACTTTATGATCCCCTTAATTGTTATTTTGGGCCTTGTTCTTTGGGCATTTTTGGATTGTGTATTACTTTGGTCATTTTGCCAACTTTTGGACTATGTAGTACTTTGGCCATTTTGCCAAGTTGTTGACTAAGTATTGCCTTGGGCATTTTGATTTTGATTTTACCAATATAAATATAAATATCAATGTGATGTGGATGATTTCAATATCTATTTTTTAAATTTAAAAATTGTCTCTTCATTTTTTAAACTTCAATCATTAAAAATATATGTAAGGCTTAGTTTTAGTAAGGCTCAAATTAAATTACATATCAATACTTATATGAATATCATAAATATCATTATATGTAAGACTTAGTTCTAGTTTTTTAAATATTTTATTTTTACATTTTTAAATTTTTAATATATTTTATTGTCATTCCCAACCTGTCCTTTCCTGCAAATTTGGCAGAAACCTCTAGCCCTATCCGGCACTCATTCCCACGTTCCCAAAGTTCCCACGTTTCGAAAACTTGTGCAACATAGGTTTTTTCAAATTTTAAAAATATTATTATATTGTCCTATCCAAATCCTGACTTTTCAAAAATCTAGCAAATCTGTATCCTGATAATGAAGAAATTCAATGACATTTTTAACTTACACATTATATCAAACACTTGATCAAACTAGGGTTTATGATTAAAAATTACTTCTTTAATTTAAAATATAAACCACCAAGATCAAGAAAAACCCCAACTCTTGGGAAAAACCCTATAGAGAATAAATTATCATTAAAAGGAGAAACTCATAAATTTTCCCAACAACACAAAAAAATTATTCTTCTGACCCTTACAGGCAAAATTCCCAAAAACATATCTTCAGCAAATTACCTTGAAAATTGTGCCAGTTGTACTGTACGACCTGTTGTACCTTCACACGTGCGAGTACGGACTGTACGGATTCTACCACACGTGTGGACTGTACTTTCTATACTTTTCTGCTGCCTTGGGATTCGTGCCCAGCCTGCAATAAATGTTGTATGGACCTATCAAACTTATGTACCTTCTTCCTCGATTTCTGTGTGTTCACACGAGTGTTGTACAAACTGACAGATGCATTAAATGAGGTTGTACTTCTGTAATTAATGTTGTTGCTTGTATTGGAAATTGTGCCAAGGTTTTTCTCTCTCTCCTTCAGTCTCAATCTCTTCTCTCTCTCCTCATTAATGAATTGATGGATGTCTAATTTGTCATTTTAACCCTAGTTTTATACTTTACCTTTTGTAACTACCCCATCTAACCAACTTAATCTTATGGTTGAGATGTCTTTTACAAAATCTAGGGTTCTCACTTAATACACTCTTATTTAATAATAATTCACTTTAATTATTAAATATCTTTTAAGTGAGACCCAATACAATAAAGTACAAAACATCATTTATTTATATATAAGTCACTTGTGTACATAAATGTACATAATGGACAAATCACATGTCCTCTTTATCACACAACACCCAAAACTATAAAGAGGACCTTCAGAGTTAACTTTTCAACACTCTCTCTTAACAAGGAAAGTCCGCAGCACTATCTCCATCTCTGACCCCTGCAACAGCTCCCTCCTGCTCTGGAATCAATCTCAGAAACAAATGCTCTACCTCGAACTGAAACTCTGAAGCCTGAGACTCGACCTGAGTCTCATCCAACTGCTCATGAGCCATCACTTGACTGGCTGAGCCTTCTACCAGTGCTCTGGAGAGAGTCACTCTCCTCTTCAGGAAAATATCCATCTAATGCAGCATTATCCTCATCTTCTGACTCTGATAGCCACCCTCCTGATCCTGCTCCTAGTCGTTTAATATGTCCTCTCAGGACATACAATTTGTCCCTGCGATCTCCCAATAAGATGGTGGTACCAACTAGCTCATTTCTTCGATACAGAAAGATATGGCCAGACTTGATCATCATCCCATAGCCTTCATCCTCAAAGGATGAAACTGAGAGTTTGTTGACTCTCATCCCTGGTACAAACAATACTCCATGTATATCCAAGAACTCTCCAAGGTCCAGTTGGAACCAGACTGTTCCAACCCCTCGTATAACAATCTGGGGACTATCAACATTGATCTGAATGAAGTGCCTCAGTCCCAATGTTGTGATCATCTGAAAAGAGTCAAATATTCCAGTCATATGTCTGGTTGCACCATTGTCAACAACCCACACACTCTCAAAGGATGAACTTCCTATACTGGAATCAATTGATACAAGAGAAAACTCTTGCTCAAACTTCGCGGCACATTCTTCTACTGATGCAGAGGCTGCCATGTCTCTTTCAGTCTTCACAATCTTTTTCTTTGGACAGTTCAAGGCATAATGCCCCATTTGCCCACAATGGTAACACCTAATCTGACTGAGGTCTTTCTTTTTCCAACAATACATTTGACAAAAACCTCCCATCTCTAGGCGAAGCCCTTCAGGGCTATCCTCACCAACTCTGAGTCTGAGATGGTCTCTCCTACCGCTACCAACTCATCTTTGACCTAACCCACACGAGCCAGGTAGGAAGTTACACTTTCATCTTGTTGAATATTTACCATTAGCATGAATACTTTTAAAATTTGCAGACAAACATAAACAAATGACAAGCACAATAAACAACATCAATCACATCAACACATTGAACACAAGAATTTTCACTGGGCAAACCTTTAAAGGACAAAAACCCCAAAAGCATTAGTAATTCATCTTCTAAATGAGATGACTGAGTTTTTCCAAAAGATCCACAAACCCTAACTGGGTTGTTCCACAATTACAGAAGATCAAATTTTCAATTTCACAAAAAAAAGCCCAATTAGGGCTTTTTCACAAATTAGGGCTTATGGCCCTAATTTTTCTCTCCTGCCCAAATTAGCAGGCTTCCCAGATTTGTTGCAGCCTTCCTGTACCTTCTGGCTTCCTTGTACCCTGCCTGCTGCACGAGATCCTGCCCGGCTGCTCTGTTGTGCAACCCTACTGCTGCCCGAAGGGAAGACTGCTCAGGTCGAGGCCTTTAAGGCTGCCTGAGGGCCTGTGTAGACCCGGCAGCCTTGCAGGTTGCTACAAAACTCTCACGGGTATGCCCACAGGCTTCTCGGAGGTCTGTGTGGCCACGACAACTCTCATGGGTCTACCTGGAGGCTACCCAAGGGTTGGGCATAGGCCAAAACCAAAACCCTCCCAGGTATGCCTGGAAGAGGTTGCCCGAGGGTGTCGGTAGGGCAGAGCCCTTACGTGGCTTGCCTGGAAGATAAGAAGGGGGCAGCCTGTGAAGATAGAGGGTTTCCCGTGAACCTTAGCGAATGCCTAGTGAAGATGATGGAGGTAGGGTAAAACCCTAAGAATGCAGAACTGAAGTAGAAACCCTAGCCTAGGGTTTGATCTTCAGTAAGTGATGATGCCCCAGCTAGACTCATCCATGCTAGGGCATAATCATAAAACCTTCCTTCTTCAAAAACCTGTAAGATATTCTTGATGGAGCAGTTGTACCTGTGAGAGCAAGTGTGTGTAATAATGAAATGGATTGATCTTCTTTTATATCCTTTGAGTCACCTGTAAGTGGACCAAAATTAAAACGATCAAAATAATAATATTTTATTCTTTTCTAATTGTGACTTTTGCCTTTAGTGGTACTAAAGGTCTTTTTGCACTTTCACTTTTGCACCTTAGTGGTACTAAGGGTCTTTATGTATTTTTTACTCTTGCTTTAGCCTTCTGCAAGTGCCCCTGTGGTCAACATGGTCTTTCATCACCACTCAAAGTATATCATCATAAACAGAGAGAATTGCTAATGCTTTTATCTCACACTCTGTGTGACACCAAGATCGGGTACTAAGGTGTCTTAACCAAGGGTAGTTAAGCCTTGGAGAAGATCGCAAAGCCCACTAATCAAGGGTCAAAGTGTCACACATGCCTAGACCCGATCTAGGGCTTATAGTGTCTTCCTGGTAACAGACCAGGTGCCTCAGCCATAGGCTACATAATTTGACACTAGGTCAAATACTTGGTAACAGACCAAGCGCCTCCATTCTCCCGGAGAATGGCCCTAAGCCCCGGGCAGAGTCTTGGTAACTGACCAGGTGCCTCCATTCAAAGGAATGGCTACTCAGAACTAGGCTAAGTCTACCAGTGCTAGACTGGTTCACATCGTGGTCCAGGACCAGATGTCACCATTCAACAGAATGGTCACTCAACTCAAAGGTTGAGTCCCCCCAGTCCAAAGCTGGGTGCATATCATGGTCACGGACCAGATATCATCATTCAACAGAATGATCGCTCAACTCTAGGTTGAGTCCACACCGTGGTCCCGGACCAGGTGTCCCCATTCTCCTAAAAAAATGGCTCTCGATGCTGCTCAGAAAAATCAACACTCCCTCTCAAGGAGAGAGGCATTCTCTACCATGCAAAGCTTGTCACGAAAGTACACGAACTTTGATGTTGTCAGAGGCTTGGTCAAGGTATCTGTGATCTATTCATCCGTACGAATGTACTGCAACTTCAGAGCACCCCTCTGCACTAGGTCTCTGATGAAATGATACCTCATTTCAATGTGTTTTGATCTATCATGAAACGTTGGGTTCTCTGAAAGGTTTATGCAACGATGATTATCGCAATGGATGATCGTTGAGTCAAACTTTCCTCCGAACAGATTCGATATAAGTTTTATGAGCCAAACTACTTCCTTGCAGGCATCACTTGCAGCAATATACTCTGCCTCAGTTGTACTCTGAGCTATGGAGACCTGCTTCCTGCTGGGCCAAGAGATCATTGTTGATCCCATACTGAAGCAGTAACCAGAGGTAATTTTCCGGTCTACTGCACTGCCAGCCCAATCTGAATCTGCATATCCAGATAACAATATTCCGCTGCTGGAAGTATACCTGAGCCCATAAGTGATAGTACCTCGCACATATCTGAGTACATGTTTGGCAGCTACCAAGTGTATGTGCTTCAGATCAGACATGAACTGACTCAGTGCATTTACTGTGTAACATATGTCTGGTCTTGTATGCACGAGATACATCAGGGATCCAATAAGTTGCATGTACATAGTAGAGTCCACACTCTGTGAATTGGTGGTTGAGTCCTGCAACTTTGTCAAGTTGGTTGTTATGTGTACTCTCATGGACTTGCAGTCCTGCATCCCAAACCTCTGCAAGATATCCACTACATACTTTCCTTGTGTCAAGAAGATCTCGCCTGGCTTTTGTCAGACCTATAAGCCAAGGAAGTAATGCATCAATCTGAGATCTTTCATCTCGAATTCAGAGATAAGAGGTGAGATCTTTCTATCAATTGTTCATGACCTGTAAGAAACAAGTCATCTATATATAGAACAAGTATCAAGACATGATTATGAACAATCTTAAAGTACAAGTTAGAATCGGCTGTACTTTTGGAAAACCCCAAGCTATGGAGAAATCCATCCATCCTCGCATACCAGACTCTCAAATCCTGTTTCAGTCCATACAAGGCTTTCTTCAGTTTACACACATGGGTCTTCTTCCCATGAGTCACAAAGCCTTCAGGTTGTTCAATATAGACTTCCCCCTCAATCTTGTCGTTGAGGAATCCCGTCTTTACATCCATCTGATGAAACTTCCATCCGAACACTACAGCGAGTGAAATGATGGTTCTAATGGTAGTATACCTGGCAACAAGAGCAAATGTCTCATCATAGTCAATGCCTTCTTTCTGAGTGAAGCCACAAGATACGAATCTGGATTTATACTTCTCCACACTACCATCAGCAGCATGCTTGATTTTATAAAGCCATGTGGATGTCACTACTGACTTTCCTATTGGTCTGGGAACAACTTCCCACACATCATTCTTCGTGACTGAACTGTACTCTTTAATCATGGCATCAACCCATACCTGTTTACTTGTTGCTTCTTCATATGATGAAGGTTATGCACTGATAAGCTGGCTCATAAGACCTGAGTACTTCTATGGTCTTATGCTTTCTCTGAAAATCCCGGGAGGAGCTTTATGCTTCTTGCCTTCTTGCACCGTCTCTCGGTACCAAGCAGGTCTCCTTTTGGAAGGAGGAACTTCAAGTAGTTCTTCTAGTGGACTTTCAGTGTCCTCAGGTGCATCTGAAATTTGATCCTCAAATTCCTCTTCCTCCCTCTGAATTTCTGAATCTGGAAACTCAAGCCGAGGAACTTCATCTTCCGTTTAAAGCTCTAGTGTTTTACGAAACACAGCTTCCTCATGGAAGATCACATCTCTGTTGACTTCAATGTACCTTTGTCCAGGTACATAGACACGATAAGCCTTTGAGCAATCACTATACCCGACAAATATACCTTTCTTACCGGAGGGTTCTAACTTGGCCCTCTTTTCTTTTGGCACATGCATGTACACCGGAGTGCCAAAAATCCTCATGTGGTCAACTGCAGGTTTCTTCTTGGTGAAGACTTCTTCTGGAGTCTTCTCCCCCAAGATAGCATGAGGGCTTATGTTCTAGACGTACACAGCAGCACCTGCAACTTCTTCCCACAAAGATAAAGGAAGATCCAGATCGATAAGCATTGCTTTATCAGCTTCACAGATCGTTCTATTTTTCGTTTCTACAACCCCATTCTGTTGAGGGTTGTATGGTACTATCAGCTCTTTCTTGATTCCTGCTTCTCAGCAAAAATCATCAAACTCATTAGATTCATACTCACCTCTGTTATTTGATCTCAAGATACGGATGTGTCTACCAGTCTGATTTCAATCAGTGCCTTAAACTCTTTGAACCTGTCAAAAGTTTCACTCTTGGCCTTGAGGAAGTAAATCCATGACTTCCGAGAGTGATCATCAATGAATGAGACATATTATACACACCCACTCAAAGAGGGTGAAGACATAGGCCCACATATGTCAGAATGAATCAAATCCAAAATGCCTTTAGACCTATTCTTACTCCTAGAAAAGGATTTCTTAGTGTTCTTACCTAGAGCACATCCTTTGCATATTCCACCATGTTTTTGAGATACCTCTGGCATACCTGTGACCATCTTCTGCAATCCTAGGAGAGTTGTGTAGTGAAGGTGTCCAAACCTTTTATGCCATAGTTCACATGGATCAACTGTATGATGTACCAAGGCATGAGTAGAATATTCGGAAGCCTTGTAAAGGCCTCCCTCTCGAACCCCAATCTCTACCGCTGAGCTTAGATCTTTGTCCTTTGCCCATAGAAGGACTTTCTTGTCCATGAAGAGGACTCTGTAGCCCTTGTCCTCTAAGCCAGCAACAGATAGAAGATTCTTCTTTAAACCAAGAACATACAAGACATCATCAATATGAAGAACTGTACCCGAGTCAAGTTGAAGTGAAGTTGAGCCAACTCCTTCAATCTTGTAAGTGGAGTCATCTCCAGGTTCAACGTGTGTGGTGAACTTCTTCTTTCTGTAACTGGTGAGAGCTCCACAATTACTTGTTGTTATCACATATATAGTAGCCAGGATACCATCTTCTATTTTTTTGATTTCAGTACATTGTTCAACCGGTTCCCCTACATATGACATGCTGAGATGAGCATCTATGATGGATCATGATTTGATTGATGGACTATAGTACTATCCCATGCCAAGACTGAGTCTCAGGACACTCAGATTTGAGGACTAATGTAGCCATTTTAGCCATTTGCCGAGTAGTTATTAGTGCCTAGAGTTGTATCAGTGCTTTATCATTGGACAGATGTTGGTTCAAATGGATTATTTACATGTTTATGACTCATCTTGTATTATCTTGTGTTATGATTGTCATTGCTCTTATACTCATTCTTGTGACATGTATTAGCATTTATGGTCATGATCTGGCGGTCATATAAATATGTGGACTTGGATGTATTGATATTATGTATTGATGTCCCGACTCAGACCTGGAAGTTCTTGATCTATATTCATTGGTTTTACCCTCCTTACGGAGAATAGAGGTAGTCATTCTCACCATACTTTGGCTTGCTAGTGTTGGTTTCATTATTCATTGTCTCCACCTATCCATTACCTTCCAGTTGTGTTTCTTACCCAACCTAATATTTGGACTTGTGGCATAGAGGACCTTTCCCCACTAGAGCCTCTATGATTGGATAAGCTTCCCTGTTTCTTTGTGTTTCGACTCTGAGTTACCTAGGTTGTGTTGGCTAAACCTGAAACAAGCAGCGCTGCCATCAATGCAATGTATTTGGAAATGAATATCTTATGAAAAAGCCCATTCATGAAAAGTAGTGTTTCTAAGCATACATGGATGCAAGTCAAGCCTAATGAAATTGGCTTTAAGTACAATGAAATGAATATCTTAGAACATTCATGAAAAGTAGTGTTTTTCAACATACATGAATGCATAAAGCCTAAAATAATAAAAAGTCCGTGAAATAAATACACAGACCAAGGCTATAAAAAATCAAAGGCCCAAAAAGCAATGGTTCCTAAAGTTATATGTAAGGATTGTTGGCCTCACTTGTATTTATTTGGATTGTGAGCATTTGTCAAGGTGAATAAGCACCTCTGAAGTAACTCACCCATTTGTGAGACACCGCCATCCCCTGTGTTGTTGCTTATCCGTCATATGCTAAAGTGAGTACTCCCTTTCCATATCCAAAGTGTCACAATGTCAAATTGGTGGTCATCCTTTGCCCTAGCCTTCTGAATTTTTAGCCTTCACCCTTCACTAGCAAATTGATTACAACTATGAAGTGAGTATGATCATGAAAGTCTGGACTGATTTATAGTTAATAAATGTAAACCTTATATATTTGGTTGATAGATCGCCAGTGAAATGATTGCTACTTGTTATGATTATTACTTGAATGATTTGTAGAGCATGTCTTGATCTTTGAACACTTGTAGCAGATGGATGTCAGCTTGAGTTATATTATATGGTCATTTACAGATTATAATTTTGTCTATCTGGGTATATTGGATATTGTAGATGATCATGCAGATACCTGTAGAGTGTATGAATATACACCTTCGATGGATTTGGACTCTCTGAGTCCAATGAGACAACTTGTTTTCAGTTCTGCAGAGATGATTTGGCTCAGTTTATCCTTCTGGTATAGTTTTACCATACTGGATGGCCTGTCTGAACCGGGCGATATTTTTCTTGGATCTCCTAGGGCGTTGTATGAGGCATGGGGGGTCCAGCCACTTGTTTGTACCATATTACCCCCCTCCTAGAGAGCCTTGTGGGCTCAGTTGGATAACGCAGGCACCCTAGGAGGCATTTTTTGGCATGTCACGTTTCCCGAGGCAGATAAAAAATAATTAAAATGGCTACTGAAGAATTCGATTTGGGCTACTTAGGCAAGGAAATGGCATGGGATGAGTTCTGATGATGAGGGTGATGTCTTCCACTTCTTCTCCAGCAATTGCAGCACTTGGATGGGCCCACATCTATTTTTCGAGAATATTATATTATTTTCTGGAGCTTTTAGAGGCTCACGATTTCCTCAATGAGGCACAATTATATTATTTTTATTGTGCCATGGCGACACCCAAAGGGAGTTAGTTAACACTCCGTAGACCCACCATGTGCTTCATTTATTTTTTGTTGAGTGGGATCCCCTCTCCTAGGGTGATTTAGTCCGCTTTTATATTATATTATGGTATTGATCCATGTATTGTATGTTGAGCTCATCTCAACCGTTGAGTGACCGTTGATTAGAACATTTGTATATTTTAATCTTAGCCACCCATTTGAAAAGTGGTTAAGATTTTGGTTCTCTCATTCCTATTTAAAGGAGAGAGCTTCTCATTTGTAAGGGGTCTTTGGGCTCTTGGATATGGATAATAGAAAAACTTTTCTTGTGGAAATTCTTGGATCTCCTTTGCATCTGGTGTTCTTAGATGGTGATTGGAAAATCTTTTGCTTCCTAGCATTTGGGTATTTGTTGTGAGATCTATATATTTTTTGGGGAAACATTGTCTTGTCTAAAGGACGGCGACTTCAACTTGGGCGTTTTTGCAGGGTTTCCTCAACTCGCTTGGCTTGGATGTGTTTTGTATCAGGGGGTTTTCATTAGCATCACTACGATCTATGATTTCATCTTGCTATTTTTATGTAGCATTTGTTTTTTTCTCATGATGCAGCAAATCTGATATGGTTGACGTTTGTTGTGCAGGAGAGAGGGCGCAGTGGCTTCTTGGGGCAAAACGTTGGGCATAGAACTCACTCAAATCTTCTCAAATTGATCGGGATAGCAGGGATCATCATTATCAAGGCATCTACAAGGTTTTCCAGGTAAGATCTACAGGTTAGTGCTTCTCTTCCAAATCTCAATCCATTGGCATCTACATCTCCATTTTTATCTTAAAACCCTAAATATACAAAAAACAAAAATATTATAGATCAAACCGCTTGATCTCAAGGCAAACCATTTCTGGGTTTTGTAGATTGAGTCCAACCCTAAGTGGGTCTTCCTCAACGCTGAGCTAAAAGTGACTCCATTGCCCTAGATCTGAAAAACACTAGTCTTCAAACCCTAGCACTACCTTCCATGTTGCCTTCCTTTCTAATGATTTGATCCTTTCTGGCAAAACTACTTTTGGGTTTGTAGATCGGGTCCAACCCTAGGTGAGTCTTCTTCAGCTTTGAGCTAAAAGTGACTCCATTGGCCCAAATCCCAAGGCACTGATCTTCAAACCCTAGCGCTACCCCCCCTGTTGCCTCTTCCTCTTGCGTTTTGACTCTTTCCTTGTGGCTCGAGTGCTTTGACACTGTCATACCTTCTTTCGAGTCTATCCCTTGGTACTAGATAGCCCCAAACCTGTTCTTACCTTCTCTGCATTGGTTACGTTTCCCAAGGTAGTAGATATCTTCACCTTTTGCTAGTACCTTAACCCCAGATCTAGTATTTGCCTCATAGGTCACTTGTGTCATAACTTGGATCAAATTTCATATCTCCTAAACCCTAATCCAAAGCCTTGGTTCATCTAGTGACGGCATCCATAGATCTAGGGTTTCCATCACCTTACACCTTACGTACCTCAAGTCCATTTGATCTAATCTAGTGTCTAGGTCTGATCTCTCCTATCGGGAGTAGATCTGGGTCTCCCCCATTGTTGTCTTGGGCTAAGACAGCATCAAGTGAAGACTACCTTGATTGGCGTGACAACCATCCATATGGGAGTCGAGGCAATCTTGGTTCCACCTCCTTAGTTGCTTGTTCCTCTACCGTCCATCCTGGATCCATCTCAGATAGGCAACTACAAGGTTGGTGATAACACCTGTCATGTGCCTGGAGGCACCACTATCCACCAACCAAGAGGTGGCACAATCTGTGAAAGAACCAGTGAGAGTAGAAATTAAGTAGTACTCTCTTCTAGGTTCTTCTTGTTTGTTAGCCTTGGTTTTCTTCTTCTTCTTCTTCTTCTACTTCTGCAGCAGAGGCTTGAAACCTTCATTTGGGTTTCTTCTTGGCTTGCCTGCAATCCTTGGCAAAAAGTCCAAACTTGTGGCAATTATAGCATTCCTTATACTTATTTTATGGCAATGTCCAAAATGTCCTTTACTTATTTTATATCCTAAAAATTCAATATCCTTTTTTCCAATTTCCATTTTGGATTTTGACAAAACCAACCCATGTTTAAAAACCAAAGAATAAAATTCTTGAAGATGTTTTAAATGTTCCTGCAAATTTTTGGAACAAATAAGAATATCATCTATATACATAATGCCCATTTCTTTTCTCTAAAGATATCTTCCATTCTTTTTTGGAATTCTAATGGTGCATTATTGATGCCAAATGGAAGGACTTTCCACTGATACTCCCCATGAGAAACAACAAAGACAGTTTTGAACCTGTCTTTTGCTTCAATTCCAATCTGGTAAAAACCAGACTTCAAGTCAAATTTGCTAAAAATTGTACATCCTGCTATTCTTTGCAAAAGACTACATTTATCAGGGAGAGGGTAATGAACTGGTTCAAGGACTTTATTCAAGGGTTTAAAATTCACAACCAGTCTGGATTTTCCTCTTTTTATCTCAGATTGTTTATTGACGACAAATGCTCGACATGCCCATGGGCTCTTAGAGGGTGCTCTTAGAGGGTTCTATGAGACCTTTGTCTAATAGTTCTTTAATTTCGTTTGCACATAATTCCCTTTCTGAGGGAGACATGAGGGCAGCAGAGACTCTTTGGGCTTTTGGTTTTTCCAGAGGGTTAAAAGGTAAAGAGACAAAGTACTTTTCTCTAGTCCAAAATGCATTAGGTGACTCTAAGGTGCAATCCTTCTCTAATTTTGAGGAAATTTCAGAGAGGGCAGATTCCTTATGCATTTCTGCATATGCGATGCATCTTTCCATTTTAAATAGTTATGCAAGACTAGGAGTGGGGTTAGATTGAGGAACAAGATTCTTACATTTGAAAGAAGCTTACATTTGACATGTCAGAGAACTTACCTTGAGTTTTCTTTCCCTTCTTTTGCTGAGGGAAAGGCTTCTTGAACTTCTTTGTCTTTGCTACAAGTGCAAGGATACCTTCCTTGGTTACCTTACTTGAGGTCCTTCCCTCTTCTTCTATGCAATCATGCCACAGTCTTTCGAAGGTTGGTTGATTCTCACGTCCACTGACAGATGCCATGAAGGTTTCCCAAGAGCTTGGGAGACCATCAACCACAGTTTGCACAAGGTCATCATCATCAACAGTAATATCAAAAGCAATGAGTTGATCTCTTACCTGTGCAATCTTTGTGAAGAAGGAACCAACCCCTTCATCCTTGTTCAGCTTCAAAGTTCGCAGTCTCTTCTTCAAGAATCTCTTCTGACTGGGAGCCTTCTTCTCATACAAGTTAGCCAAGGTGTCAAAGCATTCTTTGGCAGTCTTTAGAGCTGTGATGTTGGGCATCACTGTTTCTTTGACAGAATCATAGATGATTCTTCTAGCCTTACCTTGCTTCCTCTTATAAGCAAGTCTGTCAACATTAAATGTTGGCTCTTCACTGACATTAAACACAATGTCATCCAAGTCATTTTCTTCTAGAATGGTTGTTAACCTAGCCTTCCAGGAGTTGTAGTTAGCTGAGCCTTGTAGCTTCTCTTTCGGTCTAAAGATATTAACGACCATCTCTGCCACTTAGTCAAATGTTAAGTCTGCAAAACTTATCCTAAGGTCTAGGAAGACACCAGCCATCTCCCCTTACTGTGTCTTCACGTGCTAAGCTATGATACCATGTTGAATTTTTAGCATTAGCACGAATACTTTTAAAATTTGCAGACTAACATAAACAAATGACAAGTGTAGTAAACAACATCAATCACATCAACACATTGAACACAAGATTTTTCACTGGGGAAGCCTTTAAAGGACAAAAACCCCAAAAGCATTAGTAATTCATCTCGTAAATGAGATGACTGAGTTTTTCCAAAAGATCCACAAACCCTAACTGGGTTGTTCCACAATTACAGAAGATCAAATTTCCAATTTCACAAAAAAATGCCCAATTAGGGCTTTTTCACAAATTCGGCTTGTGGCCCTAATTTTTCTCTCTCTTGCCCAAATTAGCAGGCTACCCGGCAGCTCTGCTCTACCCTGCCCTGCTGTTCCTCTGCCCAGTGGCTCTATTGTGGAGCCCTACTGCTGCCCAGAGGGCAGACTACCCAGGTCAAGACCTTTAGGACTGGCCCGTAGGCTGCCCAAGGGCCTGTGCAGACCCGGCAGCCTTGCGGGCTGCTACAGAACCCTCACGAGTATGCCCACAAGTTGCCCGGAGGTCTGTGTGGCCACAGCAGCCCTCACGGGTCTTCCCGAAGGCTACACAGGGTTGGTCGTAGGCCAAAACCCTCTCAGATGCCTGCAAGAAGCTGCCCGAGGTGCCAGTAGGGTAGAGCCCTTACGTGGCCTGCCCGGAAGATAAGAAGGGGGCAGCCCGTGAAAAGAGGGTTTCCCGTGAACCTCAGCAGATGTCTAGTGAAGATGATGGAGGTAGGGTATAACCCTAAGACTGCAGAACTGAAGTAGAAACCCTAGCCTAGGGTTTGATCTTCAGTAAGTGATGATGCCCTAGCTAGACTCATCCATGCTAGGGCATAATCATAAAACCTTCATTCTTAGAAAACCTGTAAGATATTCTTGATGGAGCAATTGTACCTGTGAGAGCAAGTGTGTGTAATAATGAAATGGATTGATCTTCTTTTATATCCTTCGAGTCACCTGTAAGTGGACCAAAATTATAAAGATCAAAATAATAATATTTTATTCTTTTCTAATTTTGACTTTTGCCTTTAGTGGTACTAAAGGTCTTTTTGCACTTTCACTTTTGCACCTTATTGGTACTAAGGGTCTTTATGTATTTTTTACTTTTGCTTTAGCCTTCTTCAAGTGCCCCTATGTGTTGATTTTCTGAGCAGCATCGAGAGCCCTTCTCTACGGAGAATGGGACCACCTGGTCCGAGACCACAATGAAGACTCAACCCAGTGTTGAGTGACCATTCTATTGAATGGTAGATATCTGGTCTGGGACCATATATTAAACCCAGATCTGCCTTGGGTAGACTCAACCTTGTGTTGAGTAGACATCTGGTCCGGGACCACGATGTAGACCAGTCTAGGACTAGTAGACTCAGCTTAGTTCTGAGTAGCCATTCTCTGGGAGAATGAAGACACTGTAAGCCCTAAACTGGGTCTGGGCATGTGTGTGGCACTTTAACCCTTGATCTATGGGCTTGGTGTGCTTCTCCAAGGATTAGCTACCCTTGGTTAAGTTACCCTGGTACCAGATCTAGGTGTCACACAGTGTGTGAGATAAAAGCATTAATAACTCTCTTGGTTTATGATGATGTACTTTTGAAATAAAATAAAAAAAGTACCATAGGTAATGACCACAGGGGCACTTGGTAAAAGGCCAAAGTCAAAAGTCAAAGGAAAAAAAATAAAAGTACCTTCTTGGGATGGTAATAGTGAAAGTGAAATTAGGAAAAGAATAAAAATATTATTATTTTTATCTTTCCTAATCTTGTCCACCTAAAAGGACTTCTTATAAAAGTCAAAAGAAAAAAATAAAAGTACCTTTTTGGTAAAAGTGAAAGTGAAATTAGGAAAATAATAAAAATATTATTATTTTTATTTTTCTTAATTAAAGAAGGACTTCTTATAAAAGTCAAAGGAAAAATAAAAGTACCTTTTTTGGTAAAAGTGAAAGTGAAATTAGGGAAAGAATAAAAATATTATTATTTTTATTTTTCCTAATCTTGCCCACTTAGAGGTGAACAAAGGCTATAAAAGAAGATCAAGCCTTCTCATTTGTTACACACACTTTTGCTCTCACAGGAGAAGAAGACTATCTTATGTTCAAACCCTCTGCTAGGGTTTTATCAGCAAAGTCCATCTTCAGCATTTTTGCACAGCTATCTTCAGCATTCCATTTTTTGAGTAGATTTCAGCAGTCTGATATTTTCGGGCAATTTTCAGCATGCTGATATTTTTGGGCAGTTTTCAGCAGTCTGATATTTTCAAGCAGTTCTCAGCAATCTGATATTTTCAGACAGTCTGATATTTTCGAGCAGTTTTCAGCACGCTGATATTTTCAGGCAGTTTTCAGACAAGCTGATATTTTCAGGCAGTTTTCAGCAGTCTGATATTTTCAGGCAGTTTTCAGACAGTCTGATATTTTTGGGCAGTTTTCAGCACGCTGATATTTTTGGGCAGTTTTCAGCAGTCTGATATTTTCAGGCAGTTTTCAGCAGTCTGATATTTTCAGACAGTCTGATATTTTCAGACAGTCTGATATTTTCGGGCAGTTTTCAACACGCTGATATTTTTGGGCAGTTTTCAGACAGGCTGATATTTTCAGGTAGTTTTCAGCAGTCTGATATTTTTAGGCAGTTTTCAGTAGTCTGATATTTTCAGGCAGGAGAGAGAAAAATCTCAGTTTTTCTGAGAAAGCCCTAAATTGGTAATTTTCTGTAATTCTAGAAATTGTGGGTAAAATTATCAATTTAATTTTTACTGATGAATTTTACAGTTACTGTGGTCAAAATCCAGATCTGGATTTGAGGAACTTTTTGAAGAATTTCTTAAGCCATCTCATTTACGAGATGAGCTATTAATGCTTTTGGAGTTTTTGTCCTTTGAAGGTTTCCCCAGTGAAAAATATTGTGTCCATGTGTGCTAATGTGCTGAATGTGTTTATACTACACTGTTGATCTATTTATGTTTATCTGCAAATTTATAAAGGTTATGCTAATGCTGAAAATTCAACACTATGGTCATCACATGTGGTCAACGTGGTCTTTCATCACCACTCAAAGTACATCATCATAAACAAAGAGAATTACTAATGTTTTTATCTCACTCTATGTGACACCAAGATCGGGTACTAAGGTGTCTTAACCAAGGGTAGCTAAGCCTTGGAAAAGATTGCAAAGCCCACTAATCAAGGGTTAGAGTGTCACACATGCCTAGACCCGGTCTAGGGCTTATAGTGTCTTCCTGGTAACAAACCAGGTGCCTCAGCCATAGGCTGCATAATTTGACACTAGGTCAAATACTTGGTAACAGACCAAGCGCCTCCATTCTCCCGGAGAATGGCCCTCAGCCTCGGGCTGAGTCTTGGTAACTGACCAGGTGCCTCCATTCAAAGGAATGGCTACTCAAAACTAGGTTGAGTCTACCAGTGCTAGACTGGTTCACATCGTGGTCCTGGACCAGATGTCACCATTCAACAAAATGGTCACTCAACTCAAAGGTTGAGTCCCCCCAGTGCAGAGCTGGGTCCATATCATGGTCAAGGACCAGATATCATCATTCAACATAATGATCACTCAACTCTAGGTTGAGTCCACGCCATGGTCGCGGACCACATGTCCCCATTCTCCTAAGAGAATGGCTCTTGATGCTGCTGCTTAGAAAAATCAACACATCTTTTGTCATCTTCACATTGTGTAACTTGTCTTTCAAGGCCATCTTTTGGTTCTCGTTCTTTGCCTCGAACAATTGCTTTAGGGTGTCCCACATGTCATTGATAGTCTTTTTCTCTACCAAATGAGGGATCAAATGATCTTTCACCCCGTCCAGGATCACCCTCTGG
Organism: Pseudotsuga menziesii; assembly: GCA_001517045.1. Classification (NCBI taxonomy): domain Eukaryota; kingdom Viridiplantae; phylum Streptophyta; class Pinopsida; order Pinales; family Pinaceae; genus Pseudotsuga; species Pseudotsuga menziesii. The sequence goes on from LPNX010811566.1 coordinate 530,313, forward strand.
GCTCTAGCTTCTAAGGCTTCAAATTCTTCTAAGTCAACCTTGTATGTGGGCTTCGTCATCACGCCGTTTGCAAAGCTCCAAATCTTCCATTCTTTGAGCATTACAGTTATCCTCACTTTCCATGGAAGATAGTTGGATATTTCATCCAACCTATCTTCGTATCGAATGCTCATCATCTAGAAAATATCTCACAACAAATCTTCAAAACTGAAAGACAACACAATTATGTTTTGTGATTCAAAACTTGAATACTACTTCAACTTGGCTCTAATACCATGAAGAAATTCAATGACATTTTTCACTTACACATTATGTTTAACACTTGATCAAACTAGGGTTTATGATTAAAAATTACTTCTTTAATTTAAAATATAAACCACCAAGACCAAGAATTTTCCAAGACTGAAGTAAAACATTCACACATGAATACACACGAAATTTTGGTGAAAGACCAAGCAAAACCCCAACTCCTGGGGAAAACCCTAGAAAGAAGAAATTATCATTAAAAGGAGAAACTTAGAAATTTTCCCAACAACACATAAAAATTATTCTTCTGACCCTTACAGGCAAAATTCCCAAAAACACATCTTCAGCAAATTACCTCGAAAATCGTGCCAACGGTACTATACGACTTGTACCTTCCCACGTGCGAGTACGGACTGTACAGATTCTACCACGCATGTGGACTGTACGGACTATACTCTCTGTACTTTTCTGTCGCCTCGAGATTTGTTCCCATCCTGCAATAAATGTTGTATGGACCTGTCAGACTTTTGTACCTTTTGCCTCGATTTTTGTGCCTTCACAGGAGTGTTGTATGGATTGACAGGTGCATTAGATGAGGTTGTACTTCTGCAATTAATGTTGTTGCTTGCATTGGGAAATGTGCCAAGGGTTTTCTCTCTCTCTCCTTCAGTCTCAATCTCTTCTCTCTCTCCTCATTAATGAATTGATGGATGTCTAATTTGTCCTTTAACCCTAGTTTTATACTTTACATTTTGTAACAACCTCATCTAACCAACTTAATCTTATGGTTGAGATGTCTTTTACAAAATCTAGGGTTCTCACTTAATACACTCGTATTTAATAATAATTCACTTTAATTATTAAATATCTTTTAAGTGAGACCCAATACAATAAAGTACAAAACATCATTTATTTATATATAAGTCACTTTTATACGTAAATGTACATAATGAACAAATCACATGTCCTCTTTATCACACAACACCCAAAACTATAAAGAAGACCTTCAAAGTTAACTTTTCAATAGATAACATAGGCCTTAACCCTCTACCTTGACTTGCCTTTACACTTTAGCTGAAACCCTAATCTACCAAAACCCTAATCTCTCAATGAGATGTACAATTGAGATTAGTCTAAATCACTAGTGTATTAAAAAATACTCTTTATTAGATTTAACAGCTCAATATAAGACTTTCAATTTATCACTAAAGTGAATTACAAAATAGAATTGACTGAAACAACTTATCACAAATTTGGCACTAAACCTATGCAAAAGCTCCTGTACGAGCTACAATTTTCAGCATAAACCACTACCTCAATTGTAGGCAAAGAGATCCATGGCAGCCTGTCATCTATGACTCACTATTATGATGCAATCAATCTCTTGAGTAATATGTGATTTAGTACAATTATGCTTTGTTCTAGCTCTTTGAACCTATTGGTTATCATTGATTTAAGTTGTTTGCAATGTTATGGAAGTTTATGGTGCACCTGATTTAAATTTTCTTCAATTAAGGCACACATTCACTCCACTCATTTCCATTAATTCATTGTCGCAACTATCTTTAGTATTTGATCCCAACCACTTCAAATTATTATTTAAAATGTACCCTCGCTCTTGACTGTTTCTGGACAGCCCAAGAGTGGGTCTCTTTTTGAAATTTGTGCAGAATTATTGACTAGATCGCAGCATACATCTTTTAGGGACACCCCCCTGAGACTGGAAAAGCACAAGTTTAAAAGAGGTGGCATCTAGCAGCGACATGACTAGGTGGTTTATAATTATCATCTGAATTTGTCTATGTAAATTTACATGATAACAAAGATTAAGAGACATTTCTTGTGGCACAGGAGATTATGATAGGATTTGCAAAGGATGGGGTAGGAATTGGAGAAGGGCCTGACAAACCTGTCTATGATGGGTTTTGCAATCATCATCATACCGCCAATTCATAGGGTTGGATCTGTGGTGCGCAGTGTAGGAGGGAATGCATGTAGTGTGAAGATAGGAGCTAAGGGTCGCATCCCAAATAACCAAAGAGAGATGAGCATCCTTGGAGGAGGCTGACTCAAGAGATGAGAAACTATAGAGGAGAGAAAGCAGTGATTGAAGGCTAGATACAAAAGCATCTATATCTCCATCGTCGAACAGCAGTGTAGTGCCAGGGCAGCAAGGGGGAAGCTAGGGGGGAGATCATGTTTGCAGTCCAGTGTAGTGCCGGGTGGCTAGGGGGAAGCTAGGTGGGGAAATAATGTTTGCAGTCCAGTGTAGTGCCAGTGTGGCTAGGGGGAAGCTAGGGGGTAAGGAAATAATGTTTGCAGTCCCTTGTATTTTGGTTTGAATGAAGTTATATATATTTTATGCACGAAACACTCTTTGGCTTAAATCATTATCTTGCATACACAGTGATGGTATGAAAATAACAGGCTAGCTGTCCTGTTTGTTAAGAATTTTTGGATTTGGATTTACACCTTTTTGCAAGCATGTAACATCATGCATCTCTGCTAGTGAGCCATCCTTCTTGGGGATTAGCATGTCCCTTACACTTCCTGTGGCTAAAAAGATGTACCGGGCCATTTACAGATTTACCCAAAGAACGGATAACTAAAATTGACAAGTTCACAGTTCTAGATCTAGAGCTATTCAATCCTCAGCTCATTTGATTTCTTTAAGAAACGATGGTAATATTTTAGAGTAAGAGCTAAAACTCATGCTTTTGCCCTGCTTGCTTGATAGGTAGGGATGATGTAAGGAACCAAGAGAAAACAAGGCAGACGTGAGAGAAGTGCCGAACTGTGCATGCTTTACACTCTTTATTACATGCTTTAGAGTAGGAGCTAAAACTCATACTTTTCCCCTGCTGGCTTCATAGGTAGGGGATGATGTAAGGAACCAAGAGAAAACACGACAGGCACAAGAGAACTGTACATGATTTACACTCTTTATTACATGCCTTAAATAGGTATATGAATACATATTAGATAGAAACTGTTTTACAAAACTTCCCTTGGCTATATTAATAATATCAATA
>LPNX010811566.1:534860-602736 GCA_001517045.1 Pseudotsuga menziesii
GATGGATAATTACAATGAAGTACAATGGCTTTAATAGCCACAAACAATTCGAATCCACATGAGGAAGTTCAAATTGATTAGACTCTACTTGACTGTAGGTAACCAAGACCTTGTCTAAATCACTATCGGAGGACTCAATAGTTAACTGACCTTGTCTAAACCATAACCGGAGTTCATCGGAGCTCTAAAACATAACTCAAGTGTTACATTCAGTGTTGACTAAGGTTAACTGACAGTGGTAGGTGAGAAATGTGCCCCACATGTGTTCAGTCAAGTAAACCTAGCGCTAACTGAATGTAGAGGACTAGCACTGAATGTAACTGACTCCTAACTTAGCTTGACTAGTCATTAACTGAAGTGAACTGACCTTGGTTCGTTTCGGCACTCCCAGTGGCTTCCTAAATTGTAGGGATTGGTCTAGGAGGCTCCTAAACTGATGTAATCAAGTGCAATCAGTGGCAGTGAGCCTCAATTAGTGTTCCCCACACTTTAGTAACTGAAACATGTGCCCCATTTAGGTCAAGTGGACTCAATGGTGTTAATGACTATAAATAGACTGGATGGACTCCCGATTTAAACATGACTCCCGATTTAGACATATGACCAAATTTGGACAAGGGAGGATTAATAATCCTAACACCCCCCCTGAATGCTAACTTGGACAATCTGTGGGCCCTGGTAACTAAGACCATAGGTCACCCATTACATCAAGTAAAGTAAAGTAACTGCTCAAAAACAAGGTGTTGGGGAAAAACCACATGGGAAAAAATCCCCCCCTCTAATTAAGCAGGTAGAATCAGGATCAATCTGGTTCTTCTGTGCGCAAGTATCCTGGGACCTGGCATGTGAACCTCTCCATCATTATGTCTGGAGGAATCTTTCTCTTTGGAAGAAGAATGATATGCTCAACTAAATCAGAAATATAGACAGCTGTCGGATGAAGACTAGACCCATGTAGAGCAACTGAAGTCAAATGAAAAGTGAGAAAAGGTTCTTGAGAATTCAGAGAATGTGAGGAACACTCAAGAAACTGATATGTTGCAGCCATGAACAGCAAACCATGAGTGGTAATAACAGCCCCAAGTGTTAGGAGCAGGTGTCCAGGCGGATGCAAAAAATCTTCCTCTTTACTAGTTCTGTGAGGAGATGAGCATGTGATCAATGGTAAAGAAGAACTGGGACTGTTGAGAGCGAATGCTTGAGCTCCATAGTCTGATATAGCTTCTGAAATAGATAATGAATCACATAATAAAATATCAGCAACCTCATATGAGGAAACTAACACCAAATCCCCATCAACAGTTTTGAAGAAAAAGTGCGGTACTTGATTTTTCACACCGAAATTGGTGAGAGCAGCTACAAGCATGATTGAAGGCTTTTGGATTTTAAAATATGAACCAAATAATATCAGATCATAAAGTAAATCAGATCTAAATAGGTTCAAAACATATCCAAAACTGTGAAATGGAATCAAATCCCTAGCAGCAGTTTTGTAGGAGACTTGTGGTACTTGTTTCTTCACACCGTTGATGAGAACAGCTACAAGTGGTACTGAAAGATTATGAATTTGATATATTAAACCAAGAAATATCAGATCAGATCTAAATAATATCATATCAGATCCAATAAGGTTAATATCAGATTCAAATAAATGGTTAACCGAGACGGTGGATGCACAGCTTTCTTCTTCTTCAAAATTCTGAATTTTGGTGCATGCAATCTTGCAGGAATTTGCTGGAAAATCTAGATCATGAGGAGTGAATGGATCACTCTGGTAATCTGATATTTCTTCCAAAATATCCAAGGTATCACATATTTTCACACCAACAGCAACATTAGAGGGAGAAAAATCAAATTTCTCTTCACTTTCGAAAGCAATTACTGGTAAATTTTGCACAGAATTTAAAGGAAAATCACAGGTGAATGTTTGCATGGAAGTGCAGTAGAATTTTTCTTCAATATCAGAGATTCGAATGTCTTCTTCTGTTTCAACAATATGAGAAGATGAGATATCAAAGATCTCATGAACTTCCAAAGCATCAGGAGAAGGAGTCATCGCATGGAGACTGTCTTCAATTCAAATTGACTGTGTAGAAGCTTCTGCTTCTTCTTTATCTTGAACAACTTCATCAGAGAGAGTGGAGGCCGAGATTTTTGGATCAAGGATGCTTATGGTGCTGGATGTGCTCTCCAAAGTGCTATTATGATCCTCATAAATCATTCCAAAGGTTCTGTCCAATCTTGTCCAGAGTTCCTTCGGGTCTTCAATGGATCTAATGAGGTAGTGCAAGCTAGGAGAAAGACCTGTTGCTATTGTTCCAAAAGCTCCGTCACTTTTATTCAGCCAGTTAATCTTACTAAAACACTCTTTACCGAGTCCAATAGACACCCGACAGAGACCTTGTCTCATCAGAGATGAAATCATTTCGAAGTTGTACCTGCAAAACAAAAAAATTGATCCAGTAGGAGATCTGAGGAGGAGAAGTGCCTTGTCCGCCGAGGCTCTGATACCATATTAAATTGAGCACATAATTCTGTGGACAAACACACAACTCACATGATAGATCACACAATTTACCTAGTTATTGAAGAATGAAACAGTGCAAAAATGGCTTGCAGCTGTGAATGCTTTTCATTAATCAAAGAGTAAATAGATAGATAATTACAATGAAGTACAATGACTTTAATAGCCACAAGCAATTCGAATCCACATGAGGAATTTCGAATTGATTAGACTCTACTTGACTGTAGGTAACCAAGACCTTGTCTAAATCACTATCGGAGGACTCAATAGTTAACTGACCTTGTCTAAACCATAACTGGAATTCATCGGAGCTCTAAAACATAACTCAAGTGTTACATCCAGTGTTGACTAAGGTTAACTGATAGTGGTAGGTGAGAAATGCGCCCCACATGTGTTCAGTCAAGTAAACCTAGCGCTAACTGAATGTAGAGGACTAGAACTGAATGTAACTGACTCCTAACTTAGCTTGACTAGTCATTAACTGAAGTGAACTGACCTTGGTTGGTTTCGGCACTCCCAGTGGCTTCCTAAATTGTAGGGATTGGTCTAGGAGGCTCCTAAAATGATGCAATCAAGTGCAATCAGTGGCAGTGAGCCTCAATTAGTGTTCCCCACACTTTAGTAACTGAAACATGTGCCCCAATTAGGTCAAGTGGACTCAATGGTGTTAATGACTATAAATAGACTGGATGGACTCCCGATTTAGACATGACTCCCGATTTAGACATATGACCAAATTTGGACAAGGGAGGATTAATAATCCTAACATGGAATGCCCACTAGAAGTGGAGTTGGTGTTCTAATTAGATTCTTCATCGTTGGTGTTGTAATTGGAGTATGGAATCTCCACTTGTGAAGTTGTAATTGGAGTCTTTTTCAATGTCCACCATTATACTTGTGGATGGCTTGGTTAGAGGGTGGTTTGTTATGAGAAGGTATGGGCACGAGATGTGAACCTGAACATCAAAGTAAATAGAAATTTACACTACAACAATTATAAGAGCTCCACAAAAATGCTTATGTTGTATTTAGCTTACATAGAAGGAAGAGTTGTGGCATGAGATATACAAGTTAAAAGGAGGGTAGGCAAAGAATAGAGAAAAGCATTTGAAAACATGTTGAAGGTATGCAAATGTCCATTCATCATAGAAGATTATGGTTTCCTTTACATTATATAGTATATAATCCATTGATGTAATTGCTTTATATGGTATATAATCTATTTAACTATTTTTTTCTTATTGTTTTCCCTTCTTGTTTTGGTTGCAATTAGATTTAACAACAACTATTTCTTTTTCTTTTTCAAAGACACTCGGGACCATATTATAATGCCCAACCCATCTAAAAAACAAATCCAATTTTGTTTTAGGCTAACCCATAAACTAAATAGCAAACCGCACATCCCAATTTCAACCACTTCCTTCTAATAAAAAAATCAATCCATTGGATTAGAGCACAACAAGTAGTTAAATTAAAGGCTAATAGCATATTTGGTTGGGGGTGTCCCTCAAACCCTTTTCCTCTTCCAAATTATAGAATGGAATCTCTTCAGATTTGATGTTGTGGTTCAATGATTTAGCATGCTCATACTCATATATAATGTAATAAGTCACCACACTAGATTCATTCTTCAAATGTGTACCTTTAATTAAGGCCAAGTTGGTAAGATGAGTGTACACTGGGATTGGAAACTATACCAACTAGACAAAGCTATGTTGAAGCTATTCCATGCACTTAGTTTTGATCCATATGAATTTTGACTTAGTTTTGATATATATGCATTTGTTTTATAAAATCTTGATCTCCAAAAAATCAACCACTTCTAAAGGAGAAGATGTCCATCCAAGCAAGTAGTCGAAGATCTCTTACTTGTCATTGTAGCTCTCGGTGTACACAGTCTTGGCTTGGAAAATGACATCTTGTATTTCCTTCTGCTCATTGTTGGCCTTGTTTCCTTTCTCCAAACATTCGAATGGCACCACTTACTTCCTCAACTCGAGTAGAGAGTGACTAGTGATTTGAGACCATTGGAATCGATCCCAAGGGTCTTCTTGGAACCCTCTAGCTCCATCTCAAATTCTTTCACCTAATCTCCACTTTGTTGGAATATGTACGGAGGAGGCAAGTATTGTTATTGTTTTTTCCATTCTTCTTGAACTAATTGAAACTTCACTATAAATTTGAATTATACCAAGAATTTCATTAATGAATTGCTTTTTCAATTTATAAAATATAGTTTGTAATCTAGCCAGTTAAACGTGTGTGTCTTCTCTCAATTTACCTTGTTCTTTTCTCTTTGAATGAACCAAGTCTTCTTATATGTAAAAGATTATATTTCATAGGCGTACACAAAAAATATTTGAATCTATGGATATATCTATTTCATACTATAGTTGTTGGATATATTTTGTGTACAAAAATGATTTAATAGCCTTTATACTAGCATGTAGTCTATAATCAACCCACCTAAGAGATTCACATATTAAAAAACAACCTTTCACTTTTTTACAATATTTTTTTAGTTGTAGAGTGGAACATAAAACCTAACTTGAGAAATTTTAAGACGAGAGGCATATTCCTTGTTTGGATTGGCTTGAATTGAAGGGTATGAGTTGGTGGATGAAGAAAGCCACCAGCAAAGGCTGATTGAAATCTAGTAACCCAAGTAAAGCAACTATAGTTGGAAAATTAGCTAGAGGAGCAAAAAATAGATCGAGTAGGAGATTGCAAATCCACTAGCTACACAATGGAAGTATAGGTTAAAAATCCAATTGCCTAAATAGGCTACTTCTAATCAGTGAGGAATAGGCATATTGTATGTGTCTAGATTTGTTGGTGTTGACACTACATGTAGGTTATATGCCTTTGGATTTGCCATCGTTTGCACTACATGCAGAAGGTTGTATGCCTTTGGATTTGTTAACGCTTACACTACATGCAAACAATCGAGCATATATTTCAACTTTCTATTGACAAGAAGTACCCTGCATCGACTGCTCTACATGAAGAACATGCATTCACTCCAACAACACCACGAAGGCTTAATTTAGTCGCATCACAAGTTTTGGCCAATGATAAAATAGAACAATTTAATTTAAAATTTCATAAAATAGTTGTTATTTATTAAACAATTAAAATTAATAAAAAGATTTATAAAACTTTCACAAAGTTATTGAAAAATAAAAAAGTGTCACAAAGCCTACCACGACTGATTACTCTAGTCATTACTTTGGCATGGACTAATAAACACTACCTTAGACTTATGAAGGTTCCTAAGTTTGAAATAAACCAAATTTAATGGCTTAATCCATTTTATGTTCTTTATCGAGAGGAATTTGATATATTATAGCCTAAAATAGATTTAGGTGATTTTCATTTTGTTTAAAAAGTTGTATAAAAATATTGAGTTAGTTTAATTTGTATATAAATTATTTCTTTTAGTTGTGAGGTTATCTTTCTCATTATTATTTTTAGGTAACATATAATAAGATATGAGGACGTGAAGGATAAGAGGGAGAGGAAAATAGGAAAAAAAAGAATAAAGAGGGAGGAAACAAAAATGAAGAAAGAGATTGAAATCAATTGTACTTGTAATGAGGTTATCATCAAGCACTGTGAGATGAAAAATGCCGTTTAAGTTGAATTTCCATGTCAAAAATAATTGTAACTCCATCGTTGATGTAGGGTTATTGCCATGAGGGGTGAAGTTGTCACATCCCTTGAGCTACCCTATAGAGTAATGATTTAAATATCATGTTTACCTAGGGACACAAAGTCATCGTCGAATGTAGAGCAATCACTTCCTTCAAACTATCATTCCAAAACACTTTGACATACTATCCATAAACTAGAAATGGAATTTTTCTATCAAATTGGTTTATTTTCCTCCCCATTTCCTTCTTTTCCTTCCCTCACTCTCTCATTCTCACCTCCATTGAACGTGTCAATCATTATGTTTACACATGAAACAATCACAACCGTTATAAATAGAGTAACCTTTAAGTTCACTTTGGCCTCTTTATTTCATTCTTTCTCAATTTGAGCATTCTACATATAACAAGTGTGGCCATTATGCATGTAAAAACAACGATCGTAACATGAAGTGGAAGGAACAATTGGATAGTTAATGAAGGAAAATGAAGAAAATGCGATAGAAGGCCATTGATTTTGCAAAATACTTAATAGAGACATACTGCCACTATGAGTGCAGAGGTGGATGGGATGCATAAGGAATCGATTTTGTTGGAGATCCATATTCATAATTCATCATTGGCAAGATGTAAAGTCACCACTTCTACTCAAAATTTCCATGACGAGAAGAACCACAGTACGATCACTAGTGTGGGGGTATCGACTTAGTGCCATTTCCTACATTAAACTCGTGTATCATGGATGTCTCTAACACCACCATGAGTGTTTGTTTAAGGGATCATATGAGAAATCATTAGGATATCCAAGGCCTTCTTTGTAGACACCGGATTTGTCTATTTTGGGTCCTAAACTTTTGGATCCATTTTTTTAACCCTTCTTATGGTAGTTTGGCCCTAAAATGTTACAAAATACTTTTCCTTCCTCCTTGGACCACTCATCCCATGGGTCTTCTCTATAGCTTTCCAACAAACCAAAGAGATACTCGATAAGAGTTAAGGTCAATTTTACAAACAAACAAAAATGAAGAAAGAGATAAAATGAAACCATACCTATAAAGACATTAATGTCGATGCCAATGTGAGATGAACAATCATCTCTTAAGTTGAGATACCATGTTGAGAATAACCATAACTCCATAGTCAACATAGGGGTGCTATCATGAAGAGAAGAGTTGTCACGTCCCTCGATCCGCCATATCAAGCAATGATTCAATGTTTGTGTCTACCAAAGAATGTGGAGCCATCATGAAAATCAAAGTGGTCACTTCCTTCAAACCACTATTCCAAGGTAAGTCCATCCCATCCATGACTTAAAAGTGGGTTTTTTTGTCACAATCTATTGCTCTCACTCCACCTTTCCTTTTTTACTTTCCTTTATTCTGGCATTCTCTCCATTGCTAAATGTGTTGATCATTATGTTTACATGAAAAATAATCTCATCCACTATAAACAAAGTAAGATTATTTAAGTATTTGCAGTTATCAAAATACTCCATGTTTTTGGAATTTACTGCGTAATGGATTTGAAACCAACGTTTCGAGCAAATACCCTGCTCATCTTCAGGGCAACATATTCAAACCAAAGTATATGAAGAAACCATGATCTAAAATTTCAGGATCTTTTTAACCATATAAATTGCATGTGAAATTTGTATGTTTAAACTCATAAAAAGCCTTAAAAGATTAAATTTTAAATGCTTAAAACACACACATAAGCAAATCAATAGTTTGCAAACCATGAAATTGATAGACAATAGATGGTAATAGAGCTCACCCCTCCTGGGCTACGTCTCTGGGCCACTTCCAATGAGAAGGCCGACCTTATTAAGTCTTCAAAGCTTACATACAATGGTTTCTAAAACCACCTGTGTTTTCTGTCAGTCAATAGAAAAAACAGACAGCACCACTGCGATCCTCTCGAAATTTTAAGAAAAATGAGTATAAAATCGACTATGTTTGTTTGAGGCCTCCTTTGACATGTATCTCAAGAATGCCCTCTGCCTACAACTGTACGGACTATACAGTCTCCCACCTCGGGAATCATGCCCTTTAATGATTTTACATGCCTCGGGATATGTTATGTACTCTGTCTCGGGGTTTATGCCTATGTGTTGTGTTGTTTTATGTATTGAGTTTCGTGGCTTGGGACATGGCTTAAATGATTTTTTTGGGCATGCGTGGAGGAGCCACACGTCCCTCTTTTTGGCCTAATCCGTGCCTTCAAAGTCTTTAACAAAGTCGTCCATATCCCAATCAAGGTATAAGAGGTGGCACATTGGTAAAGTGTTGACATTGTGGGGTAGAGGTCCTGGGATCGAACCCGCAGGCCTCTCCCTTTTCAACGTGTTTTCATTGTGTTCTTTGGCGGTTCGTTTGTTAACATGTTTTCATTGTGTTCTCTGGCGGTTCGTTTGTTAACATGTTTTCATTGTGTTCTCTGGCGGTTCGTTTGTTGACATAATATGGTGGTGGAATATGATTTATTGTAGGAATTCGGTTCCACGGTGTATGGTATTGACTCCATGGCGTGCTTTGTTGTCGATTTAGTTTGTGACTTGGCACTCCATGCGACCTCGCTATTGGCCATGGGATCGAGGGCATAACCCTCGATCCCACCCCTTTTTCAAAATGAAATATGAAACAAACTTAAATATAAGTCTGATCATTTATAGTATATGGATAACCGACGAACTAGAGGGCTAGGAGAGAGGGGTGAAGGTTTGGACGAACAAGAGGTCGAGGGTTCAATCCTCTCCGCCTCCACCAAATTTTTAAATAACTTTGAACTAGATTTCCAATAGGGATGCCACGTGGAATCCTCCTATTGGACCACCTGTTACCATAGCTTCCATAATCCATTAGCATGGTTAGAAGTATCAAACAATATACCACCCTCTAACAAGGGGAGTTAACATTATTAACAATTTTTAAATAACTGGATTTCCAATAGGGATGCCACGTGGCATCCTCCTATTGGACGTGGCATCCTCCTATTGGACCACTTGTCACCATAGCTTCCACAATCCATTAGCATGGTAAATAACTTTGAACTAGATTTTCAATAGGGATGCCACGTGGAATCCTCTTATTGGACCACCTGTCACCATAGCTTCCATAATCCATTAGCATGGTTAGAAGTATCAAACAATATACTGAATGCCACGTGGAATCCTCTTATTGGACCACCTGTCACCATAGCTTCCATAATCCATTAGCATGGTTAGAAGTATCAAACAATATACCACCCTTTAATAAGGGGAGTTAACATTATTAACAATTTTTAAATAACTTGATTTCCAATAGGGATGCCACGTGGCATCCTCCTATTGGACCACCTGTCACCATAGCTTCCACAATCCATTAGCATGGTTATAAGTATCAAACAATATTCCACCCTCTGATAAGGGGAGTTAACAATTCTAAGACTTCTTATTAATGAGAATTTATCTTAATCTTTGTCACCTCATATTTTCATCATTAATCCAATCTTTTACAACAAATGCTCTCTCAGAAATTGAAGACACTCCTCATAAATAAAATATGCTTTTGGTTTGACTAGGCACACACTTCTTGTAGATATCACAGTTTACATAAGCTCGCCATGATATCACCAATTTCTACAGATTCATATAAAGGAATAACCCTCCACTTTAATACATGGGTATATAATCATTGAAACCATTGGTATAGTAAGGCATGCTTCAGAAACATGGTTCATTCAAATTCTCAATGAGGTCATGGTGAAAGTGTAAACAACTCATTAGTAATTCCAAGAGTTAACCAATGCAATAAATTCAACCACTCTCTATTGACACATGTCCCTTGAGTCTTACTTCATCCTGAAAAACTTGAAGAGATAAGAATACAAAAAAAAAACATTGAATGGCAGCATAACAGAAGAGAACATAATCAAGTTGGATTTAAACTAAAGCAATGTGCAACTTGAATCCAATTTACAATATTAAATCTAATTTAAATTATATTGTAAAATTAATGATACAACATATGAACTATTACGAAAACTAACACCATAAATACATGTAAGAAAGGATGCATGCTTTAACAATTCCTTCATATGAGTTGAGTTGTGGCATCCATGGAAAAAAAAATTACTCCAACTAAGAAGTAGTAATTCCTTGTGGGCAGGAAGGATTTGTAAATGGGGAGCACAATTCTTCCATTTGACTGATCAAGTTTCCTTTCGTTGGTCCTTGAGAGCCTCCCTCTTCACATCTACTAATAGATATAGAAACTTAGCAAGGCATAACCTAACCAAGATCAAGTTGCCCCTACTTACCTACAGTCTATAGTATGTGACAAGAAAAGGTTGTTGGTGTTAGTAGGAGGGTGGCATTAAGATGGACAACATGAGCCAATATAGAGATTTATATATGTCGAATCAATGGAGTGCATGCTAGACAATCTAGTAATATGAACTAAGCACCTATCCATGATTTTTTGGCAAGGCAATTTTTGTGACTCAAACATATATTAATTCTCATGTATAAAAACACAATGCATATAAATATATAAACAAATTAAACATTGCACAGTATTAAATAACTGCCACAGAAAATACAGTACATACAAGCCCTTTGCTTGAATCGGATCAATTCTTTGCTTCTCTCATTCAATAGCGGAGCCGAGCAAAGAAACGATCGATCTAGTTTGGTGAAGGTAGCGGAGCTGAGCGAAGAAACGATCGATCTAGTTTCGTGAAGGTATCGGAGTCGAGCGAGAAACAATTGGAAAGTTTTACAGTTACTGTCATGAGCTCACATCGACTAGTAAGGCTGTGCACGATCTGCAAGTGTGCGAAACCCTTGCTGCAGCGGATCCTGGCACTGTTCTTGAGCGCGACTTTGCTGAGTGTGGAGGCCACCGATGGTGAGTTCATAAACTTCTTCTAGACATGAGACTTGGGTTCAGAGCAGAGCGTAAGAGGTGTGCAGGTTCAACAGCATGAGGAGCAGTACCAGAGCATGTGTGGTCAAGTAGCGTGAGGTTTAGCAGCGTGAGGAGCAGAGCGTAGGTTCAACAGAGTAGGCAGAGCAGGAGCGTAGGGGCTTCAGTAGCGTGAGGAGCAGGCAACCTGAAGGTAGCAGGCAGCAAGAAGCTCTTAAGGCATGGATTCACACTTGGCATCACCCATAACTAACAGCTTAGGTCAAGTGAAAATTGCCTCCTCAAGCAAAACAGGGAAGTGGGTTTGGGTCAATTCCAAGCAATTTCAGTGTATTTTAAAACGGAGAGATGCCCATCTAAAGTGGGAGGAGACAAGGAGAACATAGTTTCAAAGGAATACTAACAAACAGACAAAAAATTCTTTATGGCAAAGAGGTGGTAGCAACAGGGGTAAAAGAAACTCTGATCTTTCCCTATACAGTCCCACATCCACACCTCTCACCTGGTCATTTGATTTATATGTACAAGAGCTACTCAGTATCAAGAGGAGAGTGGAGGTTTTGGAAGTCAAAGAGCATGAGAGGGACCTTAAAATCCATCTATTAATAGTAGAAAATTAACATCTAGCAGAATGCAACAAGGTTTTAAAAGGTCAAGCGGCATTGTTACAAGAAGCTATTTTGGTAGGCAAGAATGAGTGGCAAGATATGAAGGCAGACTGGCAAAGAATGAAAGAATCAACAAGGGAAGAGAGAGAGGGGTGTTGAATCATAAAACACCCAATGTTGAAGGGAAAACAGATGAACAAGCAAATAACTAGGGAATGAAAGTAAGAGAAGCAGAAAATGGAGGTTCCACCAAAAATTCCAGAATGTGGGCACAAGTTATTAGCATGCACGCTAATATAGAAAAGGAAAAAGAAGCAAGCAACGAAGGAGACAACAAACAAGGAAACGAAACCAAAGAAAGACAAGTCAGAGCAACAAACATAATAATTAAAGGTGTAAGAGAGTATAGTAAGAACGAATATACCCCAGAGCTTGCAAGCGACTTTCTAAAAGACAAGTTGAATTGGCAAGGAAAAATTTTCCAAGCATGGAGGGTGGGTAAACCCAGTGATGAGAGAGCCAGGCCCATAAAAGTAATCATGGAAAGTGCACGTGACAAGCAAACTCTTCTAAGTAAGAAGCATCTTTTAAAGGGTTCTCGCTTTTTCCTAGATGAAGACTTAACTATCATGCAGCAAGAGGAAAGAAAAAAAGAGTTGTCAAAGGTCAGAGCAGCAAGAGACGAGGGAAAAAGAGCATGATTATACAAAGGCAAAGCTGTTATTGTTGTTTTTGGTCCTCCTTCTAAAGCAAGACAACAAAACAATAATCAAGAAGTGATAGCAAACCCCTTAGCAGAAAATATTGCAGCAAGTTCAGGATGGGAAAATAGGGGTGTAGACTCAACTTTGAGTCTTGTATGCCAAAGCAAATAGTAATCAAGGTCTACCCAAGTTCCCTTAAGCTTAGTATGTTGGAACTGTAGAGGATACCCGTGGAGGCGTGGACCTGGACTACAACCTATTGCAAAAGATAGGGACATAATATGTCTCATGGAAACACATGAACATGAAGGGTGCAAGACACCCCTTTTTGAAAAATATATGAAGCTAGCAATATGGAACAAGGCAGAAGAGAATGGAAAAGGTCATGGTGGTATCATGGTCTTAGTGAAGAAAAAGGTAGATCGTTTCATTCAACTAGGAAAAGAAGACTCAAATAAATAATTTATATGGTTTAAAATATCAAAAAATGGAAATGTCATCAGAATTGCGGCATGCTACTTCGCCCCACAAGTTCCAAAAAATTACAAAAGGAGGGGGCTTGACCATAAAGACCCTTTTGCAGCATTAAAAAATGATATTGCGAGGTATTCTCAAGTAGGTGAAATCCTTCTAGTAGGAGATTTCAACGCCATGACCGCAAGTGAACAAGCTAGCATTCTTTGTCAAAGGGAAGATTGCAATTCTATTTGGCTTATAGAAGAAAGAAATAATCAATGGACAAGAATTTCAAAAGACAACAAAAGCTGCAATTTCTTCGGAGAACAGTTACTTATCTTATGTGGAACTTTCAATTTAGTAATCTGCAATGGTTTGCCTAAATGGTCAAACTCTAGTAATTTCACTTGTAATACCTACAATGGAGCAAGTGTGGTGGATTATGCAATTTGCTCGCATGGACTACGCGAGAAAATGGAGGAAGTTATGATTGGATAACAACTCTGGGATTTAAAATCTGATCACAAACTGATCTATCTAAGTCTTTCTTGGACTGATAAGCAGCAGGAGGGGACAAAAAATCAGCACATTCAACAACCTTTTGCAAAGGGCAGAATTCTTTTGACTCAAGAGAACTGTAATGTCTTTAGGAAGGCATTAGAGAGACTTTGTACGAGGAAGGAAATTATGTCCCAAGGCCTTAATAATCAGCAGCTAACTAATTCAATTCAAAGGGCACTCACAAAATGCAAGAGAGCAAAGAATAGGAAACATGAAACAAATTGCTTTCCTGTTAATGCTTGGTTCGATGAGGAGTGCAAAAAAGCAAGGAGAAGGTGGAGAGAGTCAAACATGAAAGAAAGAGACTTAAAAAGCTACAAGCAGATTATAAGGAAGAAAAAAATTGATTTCATGGTCTTAAGGAGGGAAGAGCTAATATTCCTTGGGAAAAACAACCCCAAACTATTTTGGAAGGAACTTCAAGCGAGCAAGAAGCAAACTGAAAACAATATTACAGTGGACCAGTGGCTTGAATATGCAAGGCAACTATATGAGCGGAATCCTAAGGTTGAACCCCCTCCCCCCTTAGTCAACACCGCCACCATCACTAAGCTTTTCACCGTGCAAGAGATTGAGGTGGGTATTAAGAAGTTGGGTGTTGGAAAAGCCAAAGATTTAGTATAACTTCAAGCTGAATATCTAAAGTGGGGTTCAAAAACTCTTCCACCTCACATTACAGGAATCTTCAACAACATCATTTAGCAAGAACTCCCTACAGATTGGACAACTAGCCTCGCAATTCCTCTTTTCAAGAATGGGATGTCAACGATCCCTCCAATTATAGGACCATAATGATAAACCCCTTGTTTGCAAAGCTATTTGGAAGCATGCTAGAAAATAGAATTAGCAAGTGGGCAGAAGAAAGGGGCAAGCATGCTAAAGGACAAGCAGGTTTTAGACCTAAACATTCCACGGTGGACCATGGTATTACTTTAAGGCACATCATTGAAAAAGTGTGGGAGAAAAAAGGGGAAGGCTTTTGTTGCTTTGTATATTTCAAAAAAGCTTTTGACACGGTTCCCAGGGATAAACTATGGCACAAAATGGAGGAAATTGGGGTTCCTATACATCTTAGAGTAGCTATTCACAGGCTATATGAGGAGGTCAAAGTCAAAATCAGAACATTAGATGGTATCTTTGAAAGTTTCAGAAACGATATTGGGTTCAAGCAAGGGTGCCCATTATCCCCTACCCTTTTTGGCTTATATATTGACAAATTTGAAGAGTGGTTAAACCTAGAGGGCAGGGATGGCGTCCTCATGGGCGAGTATGTGATAAGACTTCTTTTGTATGCAAATGACCTTATTTTGATTGCTAAGTCTGCTCTTGGCTTGCAAGAGCACTTGATTTCCCTTGAGCACTTTTGTAGAACAGTTGGGATGCAAGTAAATACTAGCAAGACGAAAGTGGTAGTTTTTTCTAGCAAAAGAAAACATCAACAACATAAGTTCTACTTTGAAGACAATACCCTTGAAGTAGTGGAATATTACAAGTACCTCAGAATCAAATTCAACAAAAGTTTGAGTTGGGAAGGGTGCAAGAAAAAAAGAACTCTGGGAGGTTGGAAAGCGTTTTATGCTCTCCAAAATAGGTGCAGAGAGGCAGAGTTATGGGATTGGAAAACTATGCAAACCCTTTTTGGGCTCTTAGTGATCCCAGTTGTTCTCTATGGTTGTGAATTTTGGGCTAGCAGTACCTTTGACTTACAGTGGAAGCAAATAGAAAAGATTCAAAAACACATGATCACAACCAAGTTCAAAATTAAGGGTTCAGTTCCATACGAAATCATGCTAAGTGAATTGGGGGTGGCTTCTATTGAAGCAATCGCTATGGTGAGACTCGTAAGATATATAAAAAGAGTTGAGCAAATGGAAGAAGGTAGATGGCCTAAGGTTGTCTTCAATGACATATTGTGCAAAAGAAAGAAGACTTGGATGCGGCAAAATATTAAATGGCTTAGCAAGTGGGATATGTGCTTGAGCACGTGTCCTAGGAATAGTAAAGAAATAAAGGCTTTTGTTATCAATAAGTTCCACAAGCGAACTTGGGATAAAGAGGAGAAAGAAAAAGTATTATATTGAAGAGTTTAACCCTACCTACGATCAACATCAAAAGGCGTACATAGGGGCCAATATACCTTGGAAAGCCAAAATTCTCATTGCCCAATTAAGAACTAATTCCCATCAACTTCGTTGTGAGACTGGGCGCTGGAAAAGGCCAAAAGAAGCTTGGGCAGAAAGAGTGTGTATTTTTTGCACCACTAGTAAAGTGGAGACATAAAAACACTTCATTTTAGAGTGTGAAGCCTTTAAGGACAATAGGGACAGGTACGCAAATGTCTTGGCAGATAAATCTTGGGATGATTTATTTAACGAGGGGACTATGGAAAAATTGGGGGTGCTCATCATCAAGTTGAACAAACAAAGGATTGAATTGCAGAAAAAAACATGCGAGTTGGTCTGTCCCATAGGCTATTCTTAGCCTCGTGGGCGTTAAAATATTTCCTTCCTTCCTTCCATAGGGTTGTGCAATTACACATGCATAGAGGAAGAGGAATATGCAATGACACTATTTGACGACCATCTACATCTAATAATAGCCATTGAGAGGAGAAACACAAAGAAAAAAGAAGAAGAATTTGGTGAAGAAGAGAGACCGACACCCAAACAAAGGCCTTAAAATTTTAAAGACATAGGGATTGCTTTATACTAGGCAAAAGGAAACTAACTGCTAAAATGATCAACCTCTTGCACTCACTATGCGATCTGTCAAAAAATATTCCCAACTCCAGGTGGTCTGATTCCACGTGTATATATTTGATTTGTCAATCCATTCCACTATGTTGTTATAAGGAAATCAACTTCTTCCACTTGTAAGGATATTATCCATCTCCATCAACAATGTGGCATTGTGAGGAAAAGTGATAGTTTTTTTTTTTTGAGCTTCACATGGCTCTTCAAAAATAACAGTGGTGTATGAGTGGATTATGAATATGAGATTGTGTTTTGTTTTTACATTTTGATATTTGTGGATATTTATTACACAAAAATGACAATTATTAATTTTCAATTAGTTATATTATTTTATATTTTTTAATAATTAGTTTTTGTTACAATGAGGTTAAGGTGCTTTTGGAGATGGATCGGATTGGTTGTCAAATGAACACTTGTCACTAACTTGTGTTACTATACTACATAATCATTAACACTATTTAAGCTAATATATATCAGCTAAAAAGTTGTTGATTAACCAGTCACTAAAATTTTTGTTTGAAATTAAACTAGCAATTGCCCCAAGGAAGGTGCAATAATACACCATCAAGGTAGTTGTTAGCGAGTAAGTGAGGAAAAAAAGTGTAACATTGAAGTGAGCCAAAACAAAATGGAGCACTTCAATGTATTGAAAAATCAGAAAATTAACAGTTTAACATTACATTATACAGTGAAGATGCCATTGCATGGGAGAAATATATCTGATGAACAAAAGAGGCCAATGTGTAGTCATAATTTGGAATTACTTGCTGTCCATGTGGTTCCAAAGTTCATAATTGTGCTAGCATAGGTTGTCAAAGCAGCTTGGAAAACAAACATTTGACGACGGTTTATATAGTTCTAACTTCTCACATTAAAAAAAGTCATCTTCAAGGAGTAGACATGATAGCACTGTATGGTTTGGCCAAAATGGTACAAATTTGAAGACATTTCCTGCACTTCACAAATACAGAAAAGAACATCAAGAAGAGTAAAAGCAAAGATTTCAGTATATATATACATTTGATAATTCAAAGTAATAACATAGTATTAGTGAACACTCTTGACAGTGTATGATAAGTAGCCAAACTAATGACTATCAATCCATCATACATCAATTGACACAATTGAAGACAATATTAGTACCCATGATACTGTTTTTGATGATATAATGAGCTGCCAACCACGATTCATTATCATCCAATCCATCAATAGATGATTGAAACAATTGCAAACAAAGTATTTATCAATAATTACATCTCTAGCCAAAACCTGCAGATTCTGGAATCTTCTACAATGGAGCCTGGAGGTACTGTTGAGTCTCCGGGAGATTTGGAAGTTAAATTTGGTGTCCATGAGGCAACAGATTCTGTCCTTATTAATAGAAAACTGGCATTACAGATTGCAAGCCCAATAGACTCTTTTCCACATAGCTTTAAATTGTTTCCATACCTGAATCCTTCTTGCATTTGTTTAAAACCTAAAAAATACAAGAGAAACCACACAATATCAACCCATTTTTGTCATAAAAATATACTAGAAACAATTCTTACACTCAAACATACAAATTGAGGTTCTGGTTATCCATCAACTCTTTGCATTTATGTGGACAGATGTGTAGCCATGGATTGAATCTAGATGGTGCATCGGGTATATTAAACTGTACACTAACAGTCCCAACTCAGGTGAATCTAATATGCACCGTGCACTAGAAGGAAACCTTGCATTCATAGGTTCAAATTGAGGGTGTAGTGACCCATCAAATTTTCGTGTTTGTATGTTCCACTTCCTATATGTGTGACAGTGCATTGAATCTGGTGCATTGGATACATTGAATAGGGACATTAGCAGTCTAAATTCAAGTGACTCTAATATGCACCTTTCACTGGAAGCAAACCTTACATCCACAGATTCAAACTGAGGGTGTGGTCATCCATCAATTTTCCATGCTTGTATGTGCCTAAAAGTGTAATATATGTGTATATACCTAGCAAACCATCTAAACTGTGATATGCACCATACCCAATGGACATGTTCAAATTGAGGGTGTGATGATCCATCAACTCATGTTTATGCATGACTATATGTAACGGTGCCTTAAATCTAAATAGTGCATTGGTTGCATTGAATATGGACCCCAACAAAGATCCATTGAAACTTGGATGACTTTTCTGTGATATGCACGGCATAAAAGACATGCTTCTCCAAAATGCAGGCAAAATGACTATGGTTTGTTTGACTTAAACCTGCAGAATGAAGACTAATGCTATGAGTTATCATAAAATAACAAACTTATCAGTTATCCTACTCCATATTCACAAATGTCAGTAAGTCATGAGTTTCAAATAAGTGAACATGCAATATAAAATGGCATGAGAATCAAAGTAACTAATGACTCCACCTAGCCCATTCCTCAAAGAAATATATTTTATCCATGGCTACTTTTCCAGAAGTAGAGAAAACAAAGAGTATAATTATAATTATCGGAGAGGAAAATTTTGAGAAATGATATTATTTTCCCTTGTCTTTAGAAAGTTGGGAATAGAATCCCTTTACCTGGGAAAGCATAAAAAACAGTCCTGTATGGTGATCCCTTCATTTGCATCTGTCGCCTTATAGTGTCAAGTGGGTAGCACAAAATTGTAGCAAAAGAGGCCGAAATAATAGCTGTGGCAAAAGAAGCCTCTGTCTTCTTCCTATATTCCTCTGGAAGAGACTTCTTAACTCTGCCATTTGAACAAATGAAGGTATGAGAAACTAAAGTAAGAAAGACTAGATAAATGTTAAACACATTGATCTAAAATGATATTCCAAAAGTCATGTGCCTCGATCATGCAAACTTCTTGTTGATTCAAACCTTTTAAACACAATAAAAATTTATTTGGGATCGTCACATATAGAATATCATATATTTCAAATAATAAACTTCAAAGGACACATAAGGACTAGAATCTAGACTCACAAGTCAAAAATACAGAAGTTGACAGCAATGTAGGGTGCAATGCCAATAAGAGATGGCCCAAGTGATCTGTAAAATGATGAAAATCCTTCCTCTCGAATCATATTTATTGCAACCTACAAATTAAGAGGAAGCGGATAAAGAATAGAGGGAATCAGTCTTAAGGCAGAAGGAATGTCAGGTCAAAACAAAAGAAAATAAAAACACAAATACTGAGCCTATATGAAGAATCAATACCTGCCTCATGGTTTTGCAAGCTGGATCAAATACACTATCGAATACACTATGCACTATATCCCAAGGGATCACTTCCAGCATCTCCAAAACCCAAATAACGTCCAGGATATGAACTATAGAAGTAAACTTTCAAGTCATTTAACAATTAATCATTGGAAAGATGCAAACTACTTACAAGCCTTCTGCGGAGTTCAATTGCAAGTTTATCAAACAACAATGGTGGAGGCAAATCTGCAAGCATTAAAATACATAATTCATAAAAAGCATGAAAAACATAAGAAATTATATATAAATGAAAGAAGTAGAGATAAATTACTCTGCTCATGCAATGCTGGTAATGAGATGTATTCCTTGGACAAAGTGTAGGAGTAAGCATCATTCTGTGCATCTCATTTGTATCATGAACATCTTGCAAACATTTATCAGCAAGGTTTCTCATTTTCCCATCCTGTAAAATTGGCCTTGCCTGGTTTCAACACTCGCGGAAGGTTAAAAATGAGCCCATAAGGATAATAAATAAACATGGAGTTGAGAGTCAACTGTTAAAACCAAAACATACCGACATAATCAGGATTTCTTGACCCTTGGGATTTCTTGTATTGATTGACTTCATTCCAGTTATTTTCTGAACAAATGCATACACATCTGTCTTGTCGTTAACCTTTCCATAAACAAAATATTCTGGAGAAAGATACCTGTTAAAACTACACTCACAATTAGTGAACAGAACCATTACAAATTGGATAGCCTTAATCTCAAAACAACCAGTTGAAATTAAGATGCTTCAATATCCAAATGCTACTAAAAAATCGCAAAAACTGATATATGAAGATGTTGGTGCCCACATTGCTAGCCCAAAATCTGACAACTATTATAATTAAAGCCAAATTAATTTGCTGAAATTTTTGTTAGTGCAGAATTCCAAGTTTCAATTTTACAACTCTAAATCACTAAGATTTCTTGAAACACAGAACTCTCAAAAGTAGTCTTGATGCTTATTGCAGTAAAAATATTTATACATGTGGTTTAGAGTCTTAGACTATTCAGAAAGAAATATCTTGTGAAAGATTTTACATCTCCATGAATGGCAAATTGAGAAAAGCCATTATGCAAGTCATATAATACTTTAGCAACTCCTATAACCACTTTCAATCGCACTGTCCATGCGACTGACCTCTCATTGCCTTCTGAAATAATATATAGTCAATAATTAGTTCGATAACCAGATATCAGAAAATAAAATGAAAGACCCAGCCATACAATAATGACATTGATTCTTAAAATGTACAACTACTTAATATTTGTGCATGCTTACATGATTTTTAAATGAAAAACTATTGAATACATACAATGAAGATTCTCTTCAAGGTTTCCTCTGGACACAAAATTATATATAGTCAATAATTAGTGCTATACCCAGATCTCAGAAAAGAAAATGAAAGACCCTGCCATACAATAATGACACTGATTCTTAAAATGTATAGCTACTTGATATTTCTGCATGCTTTCATGATATTTAAATGCAAAACTATTGAATACATACAATGAATATTCTCGTCAAGGTTTCCTCTGGACACAAAATTATACACTAGAAGGTTGTTAAGGCTTTCAACAGAGTAACCAATAAATGTAATGATGTGGTTGTGCTTTAATAGAGTAAGAATCTCCACGTCAAAAACAAGCTCTAGCTCTGTTTTGGGTGAAGATTTAAAGATTTTTATTCACATCCATTGCCCATCAAGAAGAAATCCTCCGTTCAATTGAGTCCACTTGTCTTAAAAAATAAATTTGCCATTCAAAGAAGAAGCATAAAAATGAAAAACTCTAGGAAGGAAACAAGAAATGCAACCTGTTGAAAATCCAGAAGTGACAAATTGCAACTCCTGGTATGTAAAATGCTTGCAGGTTTTACTTCAACAAAGATACACCAATCTCCTTGCCAAAAAACTTTCTTCTCGACTAGAGTCATTCTGTTGACTGAAAGGAAACCCAGCTTTTTAAAAGAATGGCTGAATTTTTTCTACCTCATTTGAAGACCAAGCCTCATGTTCATAGCTACAAAACTACTCTATAATCTATCTTTCAATCAAAAGTTCTCCATTTGTTTGGGCATGCCTATTTGGCAGCATTCTAAAGCAAGCTGCATTTGATGTTCCATTTCTTCCTTTCTTCCTGAGAAGAAGGAACCTACTTGGGAAGAAAGGGAGGGATGCACAAATCGAGGAGGACTATAGAAGTTTTGAGAGACCTACAGGTGTTTACCACCATCCAAAAGTCCCAAAGTTAAGGGGAATTAATAATGATTCATAAGTGCTGGATGAATTTGCTCTACAACCTCAGAAACTATCTATGGTTGAACAAGGACAACCTGCACACCAAAAATAGATGAGTATAAAATAAAGGCAAGAAAATATTATGAGAAATAATAAATGCACAAAATATTGTGAAAAATATGGAGCAGAGATCAAAATATCTTCCAGGAAAATCATACATGGATTTTGGACCAAAAGAGAACTCACATCTACCATTTCAGGAAAAAACGTGATTTGAAAACACCTTTGTCTCATTATGGTTTGCTATCATTATTGCCTCACTTCTGCAAGAAACTGCCACGATTCACCTTCATGATGATACTGACACTTATCACAGTGACTAATATTTGAATGTTGCCACGGTATCGGAGTCTTCCATCACTAACAACTAATCTTTCTTAACATCGGTGATCGGAGCCCCAAGACTGAATGAGTCACTTCCCATTACTAACTTGTCGTCGATCGAAAGCAGTAATCTCTAATGCATCGGAACCTCAAGATACTATGTTGCCGCAGTGTCGACGCTTCAGACCTCTAACTTCGCAATTGGCGATCGAAAGCTTTATCAACTACCTTGTAGGAACTTTATACCATTGTGCTGCCACAGTGTCGACACTTAAGACCACTAGCTTCGCGATCGGCGATCAGAATCTCTATCAACTATCTCATTGGCACTTTAAACCACTATGCTGCTGCAGTGTCAGCACTTTATACCACTAGCTTCGCGATCGACGATCGGAAGCTCTATCAACTACCTCGTCAGAACTTTATTCCGAAATACTGCCGCAGTGTCGACGCTTTAGATAAGTAAATCTCCGATCGACGCTTTAAACCTCTATGCTGCAACGTCAAATGTGAAAATGGATTCGAGATGATGACGAAGGAGCTAAAGAATCTAAGACAACATGGTGGTTGAATCAGTTTATTGGTCGTGAAATGAAGCCAACAATGGATTGGCCATTTCCCTTTGCAGAGGATCGCTTGTTCGTACTTACTTTAAGGGCAGGATTAGAAGGATATCATATGAATGTGGATGGCAGGCATGTGACCTCGTTTCCTTATCGAACTATGAGTGACTGTAACTTGTTATATTGAAATTTTCTTTCTTCACCACACTTTTTCCACCAATATGCTTAGATAATGAAAAAGATCATTTCAATTTGAATAAGCATGCCCTCTTCTGGATATTTCACCATCTGTCAGAGATATGCACATAATATTGTTTTATGTTTTTGGGATTTAGATTTATAACTGAGTCAATAATATCATAGTGCATGATGAATCTTTTGTTTTCCAATACAGAAAATGTAAACTGTGAGACTAAGGACTCAAGCATAATCATAAAGGGAGTGATAACATGAGACGTGAAATGCCTGGAATAATAATCTTCTGACCGAGAATTTTTTCTGATAGTGTGTTTTTTAATCAATGGCCTGCTTTGAATTTTAGTGCAGTTGCTAAAACTTTTTTTTCCTGCTCATTGGCTTTATAAATACAACAAAGAGTTTTTCATTCTTTTAATTGTTGAATTGCTCCTCATACCCATATTAGGGCCTTGGTTCCTACATAGGTTCATACGAGCTCATTTCCTTTCTTTTCCAAAAGTATGGGAATATTGTCTTACAAATTGATTATATAATAAATGCAGAATTCAAATATTTACACTTAAGATAACTGGAAAGCATTGTTTTAAATGGAGCCATCTAACATGGATTGGTTCCCTAATGCCTTATTTATCTATGCATTTTTCTATTTAAGCTCCCTTTTGGATCTTCTTCCACTTGTGGGAGGCTCAGAGGAAGAGCCTGTTTTTTTATGGCCAACGTCAACAGATGGATGGAGATCTGATCACAATGCCTTTGTATAGTTAGACGATAGACTTTCTTACACTGTTTTCCAACATTTTCACCTCAGGCATTCCATGTTTTTGGTGCTCCTCCCTTTAGTGCATTATTAGAACCATGTGGTGAGTCCTACCCTATGGCATAGCGTTGAAGAATATAATTTAGACATGTACTTTTGCATAGGTTCGGTTTGAATGTGCCAGAAACAGTTCGAGTTAAGTCTATTTTGTATTTTGTCATTGAACCGATGCTCTGCAAACTTCAATACTGTCAGATTCACTCTTGGAACAGATATGTCATTTCATTTACTTGTGGGATCCTAACATTTCTTAAAAAATACGACTTTTCTCTCATCTTCACCAACCATCAATTATTTGAAGGATAAAGAATGGAGAGCAATGAAGGCAAGTGCACATTAAAGTCTCCAAATTGCAAGTGCTACTTCCGTTGGTCTATTGATTTTTCTTTCCCTTGAAATATTCCATCTTTTTCCCAATTTCAGAGTACAAGATCCAAATTAATGCTTTTGTGGCCAAAGCACAAAAAATGCCCGAGGAGGGATGGACCATGCACGATGGGACTCCATGGCCATGCAACAACACTTGAGACCATCCTGGGATGATCTAGGTATCACATGCTTGTCTTTAATCCTGTAGTCTTATCTTTCCTTTGTAGTCTATATGTTGTATCGATCATAAATTTCTTTTCCATTTGTTAACATGCATCTACATATGTTTCAAATAGAGTAAATTAGTTTTACTGAACTTTTTACTTTCCACTTCAGGTTCCTTAGGTCACAGTGGGGGAGTTGACAATGATGCCAATGAATTACTACGGTTAGTTTATGTACCCCATGAAAAGAGGCCTGGTTTCCAACACCACAAGAAAGCTGGTGTAATGAATGCATTGGTATATTCCTTGCTAAGTATACAATTTTTTGTTTTTTGCTGATTTCCTACTATAAATTTCACGATTCATTATGTTCATGATTGCTATCCCATTTCTCTAATTAGGTCCAAGTTTCTTCTATCCTCACAAATGGCCTCTTTCTCTTGAATCTTGACAACAGATCCAAATGGCCTCTTTCTCTTTCTCTTGAATCTTGACAGCAAGTCCCCTTGTTGCAGCAGATCCAAATGCAAATCGATATGTACAAGTGACTATTTACTTAGTACCAATTTCAGTTTAACCCATTGATTCACCCGTTGAATATCCTATAGCAAAACCAGATGCTTGGATAAAACGTAAGTAATGTCGGTAGTTTGCGGCCTAGTGTACAGAGTCAGTGGAGTAAAACATAGAAGGGGGATTTCCTTTCAATCTTTTGACGGGTTCTCTTTTCTTTATTTGAAAGAGGCTTGTTATTAACACTAGATTCAAATGTCAATGCTTTCAAAGATACAAACTGGGATCCAAATCAGTGGTGCTCTCTTATCGATTATAGTTGCATTCTACAGTGGTTTTTGAAGGTCTACTTGCATATTTTATTTTCTTATCTCAGAGGTTTTTTTGATTAAATAGATGTTGTGTTTCTTTAAAATATTCACATATTATATTTTCCAAATTTCACTATGTTCAGTTGAAAATGATGTTTTTTTATCCACAGATATCTTCGGAGTAGGAGGCCAATAATCCTCTGATGCGACCATTGAAGATCTTGAAAAAGCTGGCGCTAAGATGAGACTCAACCTGCAGCTTTAAAGAAAAATGATGCATTTAAGGTACGATAGTGATTGATAGTGGTGTTGTGCACTAATTGAGAGGGTATTTCCAACTTTTGAAATATTATTCTTGTACCCTTTCAAATGTGCATTGTTTTGACTGAAGGCATTCTTTTGATCCAATTATCTATCTCATTCCTTGCAAAAATTGTTTATTCTTTGTTTGTATTCTATGAAACTTAAAAGGAGATTGGAACTAAATTTTCTACAACACCTACAAAGGTCAACACACAAGAACAACCCTATCCATCCTCCAAATTTAACTAGAAGCATTAAGAAAGACATCTTGGTTAGAATCTCCCTATCTCTAGAGTCTACACCAATGAGTCTAGCAAGTCTTTCACCATCCACGAGTCCCATAGATTTTATGTTAGTAAAGAGCCTACAATCAACTCATGAAATGTTGGATAACAATGTAAATATATTAACACAAGAACTAGAAGTAACACAAAGACCAACTCAAAGAGAGTCTCCAGACCACTCTCTAAACTAATTTCCTCAACTCTGCTTTGGCATGGACTGATATCAAATAAATAACAAGTAACTTCTACAAAGAAATCTAGAAAACAAGTCATAAATATTTTGCAAATTGTGATTTTACATTTCTTAAGGATTTGTGAAAGATGATTCAGCCTATTGCCCTGTGAGATTTCATATTTCTTATGCTTAGGGTAAGAGTTTCATGCAAACCCAGTGTAGTTCATATAAAGCACCAGTCCTATATGTTGAATCACTTAAATATTTTAATGGAGTAAAGGATGTCATATTAGGCCTATTGGATTGAATTGTATACCTCTCTTCAACAGGATAAGGTGCAATAATACGTCCTTGGTTAATAGCACTATGGTTAACCAGTTCAATAATACGTCTAAGTCCTTGGTGCAATAATACATCCTTAACCAGTTCCAGAGGACGAGTTGCCAGCCTACCAAGTATTGTCCTTTGTGGGAGTTTCTTGTACTATCCCATTATCTATACGAGGGCTTAGACATTTCCTAGAAACTCTAATGTTTGTCCATTGGACCATTTGTCATCAAGAGGCCTTCTGTGTGCTGTTCTGAATATTTATTCAAATTTTAGAGGTGGTGTTATTGGTTAGGGTTGATGCCATTGCCATTATAGTCTTGTTGCAGTGCGGACTCCACACTACTATTTTCAATCATCCAATATCAACAAATTGTTGGATTTCTTGCATCAAATCATGGTCTGGTGCCATGCAATCTTCCTTTCCAAAATGTGTTTACAAAGCCATGTTGTCCATTTTGCTAGCACTGTAATGCATGTTTTTCAGGTCATTGGTTAAACGGTTTGATCTTTTCCTTCTTTAATCCAAACACAACACGTTCTATTGCTTTGATTTGATCATTTTACTTCAGTGCCCCCAATATTCAGCCATTAGGGTTAGCAAAATAGTAGAAGGAATATCCATTTACAGTATTTTAATTTTAACGAATGTTTCTTATTACTGCCTTTTAAGAGGTGTTTTGGGCTTTATGAGTTTGCTTTGATGATAAAGGGCTTCTCTTACATAAATTGGAAAAAACTCGACACTTTTGCTTGTTGTCTGTTTATTTCATTCAGTATTTGGTTTTCACATGAGCTTGTACTATCTAATCGTATTGGATAATTGTTTGATTGACTTGTTGTAAACTCTTTGTCCCATGCATTTTACTCGCATTTTACTCGTGGCCAAACTACAAATCTTGCTCAATACTCTCTTAAATGCATTATCCTTGTGACTTATTTGCATCTCTGTTTTCTGAAGCCACGTCTGATGTATTTTAACTATGGCCCAACTGCACATCTTGAGCTGAAACTGTTTTTCATCCATTTTGCTAAAATCCCATGCGCATATCCTCCTTAGATGTGGGTTTTTCCTAGATTTCTTATTCATAACTTGTTTGCAGTCGTTTTCCATACATTCAATTTATATCTCACTACAAATTTGGCGCTGGAAACATTTTAAATGCAATTATATCTCTTTGTGATTGTTTGTAATGCAACTTATCCATGATCTATATGCATATTCCAGGGGTATCTATTTGCCAAGTTCGTCTTTCTTTTCATTTTGTTTAAGCTGGTTTGAGTAATATTCCCCTAGGTTGAAAGCTGCACTACAAAACATGAATTTATTTTGGCTTAAATGCTAGATTTGAAGGGGATATATTCTCTCAAGTTTGTTTGAGACTTGCTTTTTGATGAACCCTTTGGTTGTTCGAGACTTGCTTTTTTGCTTCATCCCTTTATTAAAAACAATTTGGTTTTTTGCTTCATCATTTTTTGACAAACCATTTGGGTAGAGTAGACAATAGTGAGAATGGGAGCTTAATAAACTGCTTCATACTCTATCACATTGGTGTCACCTTTAAGCATCAACCCAACTTCTGCATTAAAAAAACTTGAAACTTTCAGATAACTCCGGATCCTGACTCTATCAGACTAACCTGACCACCTTTTACATGTAATTTAAACTGCTTAATACTATCGCATTGGTGAAATTTATCTTTAACCATCAACCCAACTTGTCACTTGTGCATTAAAAAAAACTTACAATTTTCAGATTTACCAAAAATAATAAAATTGTTGAGCTTCTAAATGTCTAAATAAGGCCTGATCCTGACACTTTCAGACTAACCTGACCACCTGTTACCTGTAATTGCTAATTTTTGGTTGTTAGTTTCTACTCAGTATTGCTGGAAGTGATAACAATCAGGTGGGTGTATTTAGGTTGGACCAGAGATTTTGGTTTGGTGTGGTGATGGGAGTATGATTATAAATTCTAGGGCCTGCACAAGCAATGGATCATGTGCTTCAACCACTCAATTTGTTGCAATACTAAGACCCTATATCAGCCAGTTTGTGTTCGTGTTTGATAAGGAAATTTGAAAGAATCTCCACTAGAAATAAATATGATAAAATTTGTCATTAAATTAAGCAAAGATAGTGAAGCAAACTTTTTTTATAACATCCATCCAGAAAAGATATAACAACATCATTTATTTTCTAGGAAATGAATCTTAATAAATATTGTGTAAATGTTATAAAGGAACATGATCTTAAATTTTCCATCAAATTTGAAATTTTCCTATGCTTTAGGTTCCACGAATTTAATTTTTTCATAAAATTGGACAAATGCGCTGAGGACTCATTTTGAAAATGTGGTGCATGGCTGTCAGCTCCTCACAATAAGGTATTGGGTTAAGACCTCCAACGAGCACAACCCTTCATTTAGTTGCCATAATGAAGTTTAGAATCCTGAACAGACTGTTGGGCATAGTCTTTAACACAGGTGAATATGGCATCAAGTCACCATGCCCCTTATCCCAGAAACTGCAATAAGACAGATGGTGCAAGCATTATCCAGAGCGATTGCGCTTGTAAGTTGATTGTATGCCACTATTAAATCCCATGCCTTAAACTTGGAGAGGCATTGGAAACTTCCAAGCTGGAATGCTGCAGTGTCAGAAGGAATTTCCAGTAAGCATTAAAATGCTTAGAGATTAGAAAGGACACCAATGGAGAAACCCCTTTTCCCTTGGATCATTAGATGTCATGTTGGGCTATATGGTCTGGTTATGTAGTGAAATATCAAGAGTGATACATTTCTCAACGTTTAAGATAAAGTGATCATGTTTCATA
Organism: Pseudotsuga menziesii; assembly: GCA_001517045.1. Lineage (NCBI taxonomy): Eukaryota > Viridiplantae > Streptophyta > Pinopsida > Pinales > Pinaceae > Pseudotsuga > Pseudotsuga menziesii. Next base: position 563,730 of record LPNX010811566.1, read on the forward strand.
GACCTCAAACTACTCTTCTTTTTAGTGGCCAGGGTTTTCTAAGCCTGGTTCTTGTAAATGTGTAAATCTCTATCATGTTAATAATAAATTAACTTCAAAGGTAAAAGTGTATATTTATAGGATATGGTTATTCAAATTGATTGTTAAAAAGAAAGAAGGAACCGAAAGTATAGCTCCAAAATTTTCGATTTGCATCATAACTTACTTATGTGAAAGAGGCCATTTCATCATAGATAAGCTGGGATAAGTTTGACTACTGATCGATCCATCAATTTGTATCTTTGCAAGGGAGTCAGTTAAGGATTTATGTTTAAAGGTAAGTCGTGTAACTTGTGCAGAACTGAACTGGATTATGACATTCAAGTAAATTGCAGAGACTCGCTTTATACTAACATGGCATAAAAATTGTTTTACTGAAATGTATGATGCTTCAGCCAGTGCAAAATGGCCCTTACGCATTTGGGAGTATTTCTCCTTCCAAAATTGAATTCTGTTATTATTTCATTTTTGTTTTCTCATGAAGGCATATTATATGTTTGATGAGATAAGTTACTTCATATTTTGTTTATTATGGATTAAATTCTTTGTTTTTGGTGCAGGCAACTTGTTTGCTCTGGGGCTCTTCTAGGATATGGTTATTCAAATTGATTGTTAAAAAGAAAGAAGGAAGCGAAAGTATAGCTCCAAAATTTTCGATCTGCATCATAACTTGCATATGTGAAAGAGGCCATTTCATCATAGATAAGCTGGGATAACTTATGTGAGAACTGACAATTGCCCAAGACAAATGAATAGCGACTGCTGAAGGATAGAACCTTGGGGAATTGCACAAAAAAGATGGACTACTTGAAAGAATACATAACTTTGGAAAATTTGGCAAAACAGATGATTGAACGAATGACAATGATTGACGAAGTAAATAACCTTGGCTGATTTGACGTGAAAGGTAAAGATGCACGTGGCAGGATTCCATTTGTCTGATAGAAGAGGAATTTACTACAATGTAGAGAAGGTGTGTTCCTTGATAAATGCCTTTATCGTAAAAATGTGGGAAAATTCTGAAGCTTATTCAAACATTCAGATATAGCATGCTATCACTTGAGCTTACTTAAGGTGCAAAGTAGTCATCGATTGGAACTCCAAGTGGAACTCAGAAGAGGCCTGGCACTTTTCCCTCACTTTAGGATGTCTGGTTAGTGGTTACCAACAAAAGGGCATTTTCATGTCTTCACTATTTCTAGAAATGTATTATGAGTATAGAATGGTTTATGGACTTTTTTATATCTCTGTCTCAAGGATTTTTATGATGTTGGATATTGCATATTTATGGGACAGAGAAATCCGGTGCTAAATGCAAAAAAAATACTAATTTACCCAGTTTCAAAGGTAGTTGTGAAATAAGAATATAAATAGTAATTTCCATATCTATCTGTAGAAATCAAAAGAGGTTATGAATTTATATAAATCTGTTCTTTAGTTGTTTTCTGAAGCTGGAAAGTGCATATTTATATAGCAGTATTTTTTTTAGTCTAGTTTTAGATGCAAGAGACGAGATGTCACTACACTTTGTGGGGAAGATCTAGAGGATGATAATGGCTGTAATTTCTAGATCTGATTTGTAAAAGAAAAATAAAGAGCTTTGTACAGATAATTATGGTGGCTTAAAGGTGGTACAAGTGCCTATATTTTGTAATGGGCATATGGGATGTTCTGAGACTTAATTGTAGGTTGTTCTAATTTGGAAATGAACATAAATAAGGCTTAAAATTACGATCATTACATACTTTCTATTTGTTGTTATATACTTCAGAAATCTGTAATGAGAATTTACTAATGTAGATAAATTCAAATATTGTGGGGTTTGGGATCGAGTGGTTTTAACTCTCCCAACAAGAGAGAAAACTTATCAACAACAAGCCTTTTTTCTATTGGCTTCTTGAAGATAGTTGTTTGTCCCAGAATGTAAAAAACAAGATCAAGCAAGTAGGGACAAAGTACTGTATAAGATTTCACGAAGCTAGTCGTGATATGGCATATATTGGCGAGAAAGAACATAATTTTATGATCGTGGCTGGACAAAATCTCAAAAAATTGCCACATATTCAAGATGAGGATAGCAAGAAAAGGATATCACTTGTATCTAATTATGTTGACTATCTACCCATTCAGTTCACATGCCTAAAACTTGTAAGTCTGATGATATGTTGTAATCCAATGCAAGTGGTTCCATCAGGATTTGTGGTCAACTTGATCTCTCTAAATCTTTTCAATCTGTTAAACATGTGACTGTATTCAATACCAACCTATCTGGGGCAACGTAGAATAGTTGAGTTTCTTACATCAAGTCATCTCCCCATCCGAAATTTGGCAGAAAAGATATGTCATATTTGTAGGCTTCAAGTTTTCCACATTTCATACTATGAACAGCTAGAATCATTTCCTTATAAGTTGGACATCTTAAAAATTGGACATAGAAAATGAAGAATTGCATGGGAAAAATATCATTTGGAAAAGAGGTTTGAGATCCCACAAGACTTTATCTTTGAAATTATGTCTTCATTGTCTCCCAGAAGCTCAAGAGAAAAAAAAACTAAATGGCAAATCCCTTCTTGAGAGAATCACTTCCAATCAACTACAATGTATAATTAATTTTTAGAAGTTGAAAATTCCTCTTTGTCTAACTCCAGTTTTATGAATTTGCGACTTGTTAAAGAGATAAATACAGATACATATTAGCTTCCAATCAACCATCATGTGTTGGAAAAAGCATGTTTGCAATGTGGAAGAATTTCTATCTTCTTCGCTAGAGATGGGAGTTGTTGTCCCGCTAATTGCATCTTTGGAAAATTACTGGTCAAATATCTAAACTTTAAACAGGATATCCATCAAACTTGAAGTGGAGAATAATGATGAAATCCTCTGTATTAATTTCATTGATTTGTTTTTCAAACATCTATGAGGCAAGCATGAGTTACTCATTGTCACTTCTATCGTGCATTCCAAATGGAATTAAATGGAGTGTCCAAGTTGCATAAAGTACCTTCTAAGAAGATACAATAGTCTCACAACAATCACAAAAGGAGAGTTTCATGTGAAAGTAAATTTCATCTTCTTAGGAGTCTAATAGTAACAAAGGAAACGATGGATAGAACAAAGGTTCAAAGAAGCCATATTTCGAACGTAATGGGAAGAAGTATTGCATATATCAAAAGAGCTATGTCCATCCCACCGATAATTGTTACAAGCTTCACGCTAAGAAGGATAAATGTCTACCTTTGCAACAACAACAAGAAGGGGTTGGTTTAAACTTTAAAATTAGCAACACTGTAAAATAATTAATTCATAATATTAGAGCAATCCTAGGTTTTTCTAATTGAGATGTTGCCTTTAAGACATGAAAGTCAAAATAAAGACCAAGGTGACCCTAGACAACAATGGTTGAAAACTCATTGGATTTGAGTTGTGTTCCCTATAAACTTAAACAAAAGAGATTTCTTAAAAAACCTTCAACAACTTATTTGATTTGGTCTAGAAGAAGGGACACAATTGGTTTTTGAAGTTTGAAAGCATACTTAACCCATTTTATCACTAGCATTAAGTCATTAAAGACAGTGAAGCTTTCCACAATTTAATTAATGGAAAATTTTAAGAGGATTTTAGGGCAGACCAATACCTAGATGTTCTTTAAAATAAACTCAAAGAAAGATTCCCACGATAGGTGCTACCTCACTTCAAGCCACATGGCATGCTCATTATTTAGAGCTTGGTATATGGCCCCATCAAAATAAGCCTAGGGAATTGTCCTATTAACAATATCATCATTCACTTGTCGTAATGGCTTTGGAACTTTTGATTGTTTGAAGAAAGTAAGTATATTCCATTGTTGAATTGGAATATAAATTTTGGGCTAACCATATTCTGCAACTCTGATTACAAAGAGGCACCGATACAATTCATATAGTTCCCTCAAAACCATCGTAGTGGAAGAGCAATTCATTATTTATGAGGAATTGTTTCTACCATCTCGATACAACGACTACACCAGCCTGGACTTTTTATGTTTCGCTTCTGTAGAATGTCCCAGGTGGGAACTTTGTTGTTTAATAACATCCACATAACTAACTATACAATACTTGTATGGATATTTAAACTTCTAGACTTATTTCACCACAATTGAACTGGATCTTGATTCCATTTTGTAGCAGGTGACTTATATTTAATGGCAGGTCTGTATAGGCCTAAGGGATTGAGGGTTCATACCAAATAATCCTCCTCCACCATTAATTAAACATGATTGTTTATGAGGTTTATGAGGTAAGTTCATTCTAGTTCTCTGGTAGATAATCATCCTTGTTTCCAAATAGCAGTATTATCATGATTTGCCACTTGGTTCAAAGTATATACCCCTCTAGTCTTCAAATGTGAAGTGGAAGTCTGAAATTGTACCCACTCTAATCAATGGATCTAGATGACTTAAATTCTTGACCCTTCCCCTATTCGCCAGGTAAGCCAACTCCCGACCAAACTAAAAGCATGTAGAACTGCTTTCCAAAATACCAAACTAGTATGAAAAGATTAATGTGGATTTCTAATCTGCTCGACTGAGGCTGGGTAAATATATTTAGCTTTAACCACAGTGCACCAATAACCTTTACTTTGAACCAACCTCTGAGCAAGTCTCGGTAGCCAATGTAGCCAATGCTTTAGAGAAGGGAAATATGTTCTTAAGGCCCCAACCCCCCAAAACACTTTGGGACTGCTATCTTTTTGCATTTTTTTACCCAAGCAAAGCCTTTCTTCTCCTTAGTGTGAGACCACAAAATTCTGAAATTGAGTCTTTTGATCGACTCCAAAACTCATTTAGGGATCTAGGAAAGTGAAGACTAGTACGCAAGTATGGCCTCCACCACAGATTTAAGGAGACCAATATTTTTCCATGTGAGAGCCAACATTTATACCATACATTTAGCCTATTCTTAACTTTTTGGAACAACCTAGACCAATCCTGCTTTTGATAATCATTTGTTTTAAGAAGAAAACCAAGATATTTTAAACCCATCCCACTCCAAAATATGAAAAGGAAAGAGGGTAATGTAGTAATCTTGGTTTGTATCAGGGATTACCGATATAGATATGGTAGATTTCTCCAATTTTACCTTCATGCCTGAGGTGATACAATAAGTCTCTAAGAATTTGTTTAATTTTGTAGCTTCCCCTTTTGGATCCTTCACCGAAGATCAAAATATCGCCCATAAAGTAAATGAGACAAGTTACATGTGAAGCAAATTTTATACCTTTGTAGACCACTAGTTGTGATCGCCTCCTTTAATGCTCTACTTAACTCCCTCCGCCACCAAAAGGAAGAGGTAGGGTAAAAGTGGACAGCCCCTTGGCATACTGATGCTATGCTATAAAGGTTGAGAAAGAAACTGAGGACATGCAATTCATGACCCAAGTCACAAAAGTCTGAATTTGTCGAATGATTGTGGATTGCCATATTTAGGAATAAGTTTTTCGACTTTGATGAAGGTTTCTTATAATATCTTCCAATTTCTGTTTAATATTTCTCGTGAGATTTTTGTTGTTTCTCACAAGACTTTCATGGTCATTATATAATATGTTTTGGTTTCATTTTTGTTGGGATTAGGAGGTTGGGAAATAAAGTTAGGACCAAAGGTTGGTGCAAATTTCATGATCAAAGGGCTTATATAAACGTTTAAATAGCACTCCTAAACCAAGTTTAAATAGCATAAACGTTTAAATAGGACTCCTAAACCAAGTTTAAACCTATATCATGAGATTAATTTTTGAAAATCATTAACTTGAATTTTCTTGTAGCGCAAGTAAAAAACAAATGCACACATGCGCTACAAGAAAGTCATGTAAGTTAAAAAAATCATCATTCAACGTTTCGGAGAATTAGTTCTCTATGTCGCCGACTGATTATGACACTCAAGGTGGCATCAACCTAAGATGTTTGAAATCTTCAAAGTGACAATCCTTTTCTATTTGCTATTTATGGGTTCAACACAAATTGCACTGTGAAAATAAAAGAGGAATTCAAGAATCCTCTATTTTCTCACCTATCTCAGCCAACTAAAGAATGGATAGATGAAAAACAAATGTATACCTCCTCGAATCTTACACAAAACTAAGGGTTCTTACTGGGCTGAGAGTGTGACCATTGCCTATAATAACTGCCTTTTTAATAACTTAACTGTAGTTTTACACCAAATCTTGCACAAAACCCAAAAAAAATGGTCTAACTATCTAGATGACTTAAAATTGCATTCATTGTTTACAGCAAGTGGCATAGTACCAGATCTTTATTAGTGTATGTTGTCATTGACATGAATAGTGAAACATACCACATACACTCATGACAGAGATAGAGAGAGAGAGAAAGAGACCTGCCAATCATTTGGCTTATGCCAGACATCAGGTGAGGTTTGTACAAAGCTCTAGTAATGTCCTGAGTACATTGTCCACCCAGAGTGCACAAGTACACCATATAATTCATATTTCAAATCTCCCTGCAATTTGCAGACAAAAGCTAGATTAGGAAAACAGAGGTTGCTTCAGACAAAGAAAACACTAGTTTTAAATTACATGCAAATGGAATGATAATGATAAAGTACCTGATTGTCTTGTTCATCATTAGTAAAATGATTCAAGTCCAAAACTCTAGGATATGTAAGTTCTTTGTGTACTTTACTCCCAATGATCCCAATATTGATGAAATGTTTAAGCTGGATTGAAGGAATCTTAGGTTCACTATCAATCGTAAGCTTTTTTGAAAAAAGAGCTGCCAAGTTTGCAATTCTCACATTCATACTTGGCATCACATTCTAAAGTTTCTGCTCTCGTGAAAGAATCTAATGCCTCTGTTATTGAATTCAAATTCTTTACTTCCAAACTCAAATCAATAAGAGGATCAAATGTGTCTGAGTAGTGCGAGCAATTGACACACCTTATCTGAAACAATTACATCAGTGTTATTATCATAGTTAAGCCCGGATGAACATTGAAACTACAAGATAAGGTAAGAATTTTAGTTGTGAAAAATATCTATGCTATGTATAACACCTTGCAAGACAGAAGAAGCAACTATGAAAAACATAGTGACTGCAATACAACATACATTTCAGACAATGCCAATAAAGTGATCCCTCTCAAACCAGTGTATAAATAAGGATAAGATTCAAAGTTACACAACATCATTCAACACTCTTGTATAAGCAAACACATTAAATAATACCGCCCTTTTGATCTTAGAGAAAATATAAAGTTGAAATATAGCGCGAAACCTATTACCAATAATGCAGTAACCTAGTGCTTAGCCATGGTACTTGCCAAACAGTAAACAAAAGTTCAAGCCCTATCGAGTAGTGTCACTTCCAATTAAAACTACATTAATCCTAACATTGGTTGGATAGAGCCAGCAAAAGGGAATCTGGGCCTAATAATCATCTTTGTAGGTGCTAAGATTACCGTAGTTCCACATTCCAAATTGAAAGCATATCTATGAATACGAAAAATGGGATATAACCCATCAGCATGTTGCTAAAGATACCCCAAAATTACATCTTTTAAAGAACTCCATTTTCAACTGCTCTTAATCACCCATGTTAAAGAACTCCCAGCACCTAGTAATAAACAGAAAGTCCTGTGTATCCAGCTAAAAACTTAATCTCTTAATAAAAAACTTTCCCATTACTCCAACTGTACCAGAGCATGGTTGTTATACAGATCCTCTTCAAAATTTCTAGGCAAATAACATAAAATGAGAATGACAAAATTGAAAAAAAAATAGATATTATCATTAAAGACAGATAAGCAGTAAAATATTGCATGCACTTTGCAAATCTCTGTCTTCTTACAGTACCTTATTCGTGGATGTAGTAGACTCATTATCTAGATTTAGCCTATTAGAACCCAGGAAAGAATGTGGACCATGCTCCACTCTGTTTAACATTTGTGTACGTTTAGTCTGCAAAGCAACATATAGCATGCTGAACTTGATCTTTTCTACATAAAAATGACGAGAATGGAAAATCATACAGCTTACTCTAAAATGCAAGAGCAATGGCATAAAAATTAGAGGAACAAAAACAGAATACATCTCAAAAGTAGACAAGGCAACAGTATGTAAACTCATATATACGGGCCATTTTATTGGAATTATATAAACCTAGTTAGCTGATGTAAACCTGGTTGAGACTCTGAAGTAAAGAACGAGAAAGCTAATCCAACATTATTCCAATATTTTGTGTGACATGGTATCTTGGCAGCAAAAGCTGGAGATGCTAGCAAACAATTCAAATCCTGGACATCTGAATTCAAAGAAGTGGGTACCTGGCCTCGAATGCTTTGAATAGTTGCAATCAACAACTTATCTCCAACAATCATTCTGACATTCCTTACGATGATGTCTTTGCCAATTTTTCCTACCTGACAATTACACACAGGGGCATGGATCTAACTTTCTGTGCATTTGATTTTGCAATCTACGTCGTGTATTGTTTGATTATTACCCAAAAACCCCAAAACCCTAAAACCCTAATGACAACTACCAATTTAAACCAATCTGTATATACAAAGACATATATTTCAAGATGTGGAGAAACTGAAAAGGAAATATATGACCCTACCAGCATAGGCACAAGACCAAAACCCTAAGATTGATATTTCCTCTTCAAACGACACAAATACTCAACCTATATACAAAACAACAAACTTGAAGGAAACTGTGAATACTTACTGGCCTGAGCAGGAGGAAGGGGTTTTGTAGGCAGTTTTGCGCTTGTCGCCATTGTTGGTTGCTGCTTCTTGGCAGCCACTGACGTTGCCGGTTTGTCCTTCGAAGCAGCGAGGGAGGGTAACAACGCCGACGGGTCGCCATTGTCGTCATTGTCGAGCAGGTCAAAGGGGTTACGTGTAGCCATGGCTCCTGCAAATTATCCCTTACAGCCTTGCAACCCTAATGGCAAAACCCCACTATCAACATGGCTCCAATCCATGTGTTGAAGAAGACAAAGAGCCTCTACCTTACATTGGGGATCATTGGAGGACCGGGAACAATGATTTTAAAAAGCACTTTTGGAAAACACGCAAAGAGGTAGAAAACACGCAAAAGGGAACACTAGAAACCAACGGATATCTGAACGACACCAGCAAAACCAACGGATCACAAAGAAGACACGCGGAGAAATATGGTTTGCTGAATAGACGACGAAATGAACAGTGGTTTCAAAAAGAACTTCAGAGAAAAACGCCTTACGATGTAAATATCTACCATCTTTCAATGCCTTGTAAAGTTATTATTATCCATGCCGCAGGCAGGGTTATATAGTAATCGATACACCCTTTGAACAAGTATTAGTCACGAGTTTGACTAAATGTTTTTTTCCTTTACTAAAGTTTAAGTTATGTTAAATTTTTATTATTATTTTAAAATATAATAAAATTGTTTTATCCTTCATCCAATTGGATGATACTTCTTCAACCTTATTTCGAAATGATTACGGAAAAGACAATCATTAAATAGTTATTGCCAACTCATTAAATTCATTAAATGGACCTGCAATACGTACTCTTTGATGATTCGAGCCTTGTGTCCAGCATACCAAACATGGAATAAATAGTTAACTAGACATGGCCTACAAAGTATTTCATTTAATGGTTACATCACTCGAGGAGGGAAGAATGCTCCATAATCTTAGCTAGATTTCATATATTTTCATAATATAAGGTATGCATCCATGAATTTTATGTCAGCAAAACGAGATAGATATACATTATATGTAATTTAATTTAATTTAATTTCTAATATATTTTAAAATTTTCTTATCATCTATTATATTATATTTCTATTAAATTCTATTCTATTATATTTCTATTAAATTTACTTTTTATTAGTACGTAGGTTAGTAATTAATAATCATATGATTAGTATACATTTAAATTTGTTTTTGATTAGTGCATATGTTAGCAATTAATAATCATATGATTAGTATGCATTTAAATGGGATGTTAGGAATAAATACTTGTATAATTTAATCCAAAAAAATCGGAGTTTTTTTTTTTCACTTTGAATTTATTTGAATTTATTGGGATTTGAGGTGAATTGTGGTAATAATAAAATATATTTTAATATTAAAAATTTATTATTAAAATTAGTTATGACAATATTACAATTGATTAAAGATAAACACAAATTTTTTTATAAATTTTTAGTTTTTAATTTTCATTTTGTGGCTAATCATTGTAAATAAAATCATGTGAATTTATTTATTTTTATATATATTTTCTAACTATAAAATAGAAATTGTATAAATTATATATAACTCAATTAATAACAAATCATGTAAATTTATTCTTTTTATATATATTTTCTAACTATAAAATAGAAATTGTATAAATTATATATAACTCAATTAACATATTAACCAGATCATCGGATGTGGGTGCTCTTCTCGAGTCTAATCCACCTGGAGGCCCACTCCCACCACCTGGCACCGACACGTGGCACCGACACGTGGCACCTGTTTCCCTCCAGCTATGCAGACAAGATGGCATTAAATGGCGGTCATTTTGAAATCGTTGGTTTAACCATGGTCCATCGCGAGGTTAATGTGTTGCGTTCTGATGCGACAGAGACAGTCCCCTAGCATTAATGTTGGTAGTTGTATCATGCAGCTCCCGCGTGTGGCTCTCCTGCTTCTTGCTCCTTCGGTGCATGAAATGGCATTCAATCCTAGCTTCTCCCTCATTCACTCCTCTTCAATGTTCTGCCTGTGGCTCTACTCTGTCTCGTTAGACTTTGCTCATCCTATTTACGTCTAGAAACTTCTTTTCTTCCCCATGACCTGTCTGAGAGGTACCTCCCATCGTGGAGTTGGGCATGGCACTGGTAGAGAGGTTGTGTCTCAAGGGAAAGGCAAGGCGGTCAACAATGGTTATGACAGCAATGTCTCAGCCTTGTTCGAGCGCTCATTGACGATTGGGAATCTGGTCAGGTGGCGGATTTTCTTGCTACATGTAACTTTGGAAACCAAATCAATTTTTACTAGTTGATTAAAAACATGCTTGACAGAGGTCCTGACCAATTGGACCTCTGCCACTACCTCCATTATGGATATCAAGGCCCTACTGGTGCACTTGGATGTTAAACTGGCAAGTCTCGATGCCAGCCTTATCGGTGGCAAGTATTCTCTGGAGCAGTGCTCAAATTTGCACAAATGCTCTGCTTCTGCAAATCCCACCACCTCTCGAGCTGATTTAGATGGTCCGGTAGCTGCTCGCCCTAGGGTGTCTTCTTCTGCTCCTACCGTTCCGCCAATTCTAAGAGAAATGATGGTTGGGGCAGCCGGGAGCTCTGAGGCTTTGGTGGTTACCACCGTGGGACCAACTCTGCTCGACTCGGGCGTCTCCTCCAGTTTGGCTTCTTTGCACACCACCTTTCTTGTGCCCACCACCATTGATTTGATGCATTTCAAGAGGGTCTGAACTTCTGCTGGGGGTGTTTCTCTCTGCTGCAAAACCGAGCCTCTGATGCCTAAGCTCCCTCCACAGGGATGGGACGATGACTTCTTCGGTAGCTTCCCCATTGTTGAAGACAAATCCAACCCCCAGAAGGAAGAAACTATTGATTCTGATGCCCGTCCTTAGGTCCCTTGGCCTCTGTCTAAGGTTACACCTTTTTTTGTTATACAATGTGTTTTATTGCTCGGCATAGTCTATGTTCAGAATCGTAAGTGTTTCTATGGCGTCCAGCCTCGAGAATGTCTTGGTTCTTCATGCTACTTCTCAGCCTAGCTATTTTGAGCGTCTAGGTTGGTGGTTCCGCCAACTTAAAAAGCCAGTGCTAACAACTTGCCATGTAATATTTTTTATACTCATAATACAATTTTTGCTGCAAACTTACAAAAAAAAACATATTAACCAGATATTAAACAAATCAATTTTTGAACAACTATTAAACATATCAATCTTGGAACAAAAACATATAGAATAACATATATAACATATTAATCATATTCAATTTAAAATAAATTAGCATTTTTAATCACATGAACAAAAACACATGGGATAGCATATATGACATGTTAATCATATTCACTTTAAAAGAAATTAACATCTTTGTTCTCATATTTTGGTATATATACTTTAGTTTGAGATTTATATTGAATTGGTTCCTACCTATTTCACAATATATCATATTTTTCACACTATATCATATTTGCTTGATAATTACGTAATGCATAATGTCTATTTCACAATATATCCCATTTTATGCACAACTATGCCATACTTATTAATTACCTTCTCATTTAAAGCCAATACTATGCTCATAATTTCACTATCCCTATACAAAGCGGCAGGGACTAGCTACTATGTAGCACTTGTTAATTTATATAATCGTTTTTACCATATGAAAACATATTATTATTTTATAAACAATTACATTTATAAGACTGTTTATTTCATTTGATTAATTATTTTTAAGATAAATAAAAATATTCAAAAATTAATTAAACTTATGTGAATTTTAAACAATTAAATTGATATTATCATAAAGAAATATGATTTTATTTCATTGTTAACATAATTATTAAAAATGTTTAAGAGTTAAAAATGATTTATTGTAGTCTCTTTAATTTTTAAGGTATTATGTCACGTTTTCATCCCTCAATTTGATTAGCAAGAGGGGACATTATCTAAATCTAGGCTTCTAAATTTCGCCCCTTCACCATAATTACAAATTTAAACCATAAAATGCATGTGTGAAGCTGCATCAATGAAAACACACAGCAGAAACAAACTTGATCCACACACACATAACATGCATACATAAGCATACTCATTATAGGAATCAAATAAAACAATGCAGACTCAAATACACAAGAGAATACTTATCTTTAACAAAGAAGATCCAAGCAACTAGTTACGTAAGAGCGATTTTCCACCCAATCGTAGGCACTCTGTCCAGTATATACTCTTTATACTTAGGGGACACCCCCAAGCTAGGCTATGAGGCCACTAGGGCGAAGGAAACACCCATAGGCTTCTCTCACTCAGCCCGCAACCCATTTGGCTCTCTATGCATAGCCAAAAACTCATACAAAGCTCTACAAAAACTCATACAAAGCTCTACAGAGATCTCACTCAGCCATCAAACCATGGCATTCCTTCCAATTTCCCTACACAACACAAGGAATTCATTCCCCTTCACTGATCCACAGTTCCCTCAAGGAATCCAACCCTTACAATTCTTACCAATGTATGCAGTAGGAGCCCAATCTACTGTATGTTGTTGGAGAACCTCCTATAGCACAAATTATGGCTTCTCAAGCATCCAAAAGTAGCAGAATTTTCATGGGTAATGGTTCCTAGATTTCCCCACCTCTATGCTTACCTACAACCATCTAATTTACCTTCCAAAATTCAACTATGTCTCCAAATGCGAATTTCTGGGTTAAACACAGTATGGATATGGACACAAACAACCATAGGAAACTCCATGTAATGTAAAAAACATGCATGAGAGAATGATAGATTGAGTGTTGACTCCAAGGGAAATGAGATAAGGGTGAAAATATGACTGACATAACTTCTGACCATAGAAGAAAAGGACTCATGACATTTGACAAAATTGTCACCACCCAAATGCTTCAATAAGTACATGAAGTGACTTTCACCACCAAACTATGCATTCAATGATTGGATTAATATTCAAGAGAAGGTAATTGTCTCATTTAAGGAGCATGGAAGAATTTTGGATGAGTTCTAAGGTTAACACATGGCAACAAAGGATTTAGTTTCCCATAGACACCTTTTCCTCTTCCCCTCTGGTGGAATCATAACCCCTCTAGTGTTGTTTACACAACCATCTTGAACCATTTTATTAATTTCCAACATAATATTTACATACATTTTGAATCAGCATGATAAGCCTGTTGGACACAATGGCACACTAAAAGTGGGTGGGGGGGTGAATTAGTGTGCTAGCAACTTCTAGCAATTTTCGCTTCTCAAAACTTAGACATAGTTCATCATTTGCATAACAATTCCTTTTTAACTAAAACAAATATATTTTATTTATTTATTTATTTTCAGGAAAAAATAAACAATGATATGACTTGACAATTGCCAATCAACCAAGATATATAATCCATAAGGAGTACGCCAGAGGGGCCATATACTGAACAATTACATACAGAGAAGGAGTAAGACTCCCAAAAAGATAATTCACAGCTTAGAGAAAAAAATTAAGGGATTGGATGAAGATAGTTGGGTTCTCTGTTGATGCTAAGAAGCCCCTGAGACAGCAGACAAGCTTTGTTGGCTAGGGAATCTGCAAAATTATTGAGCTCCTGAAGGATGTGGAAAGAGGCAACCTTGTCAAATTCTTTCTATGTAAGACGAATTATCTGCAAAATTCTATTCAACGCAGAATTTTTGAAGCAATCAATAGAATTTAGAGTTTTAATCAACATCTCAGAATCGTCAAAGATTTGAATTGACTTGAAACCTTTATCCTTGGAAATCTGACTCGCCATGAGAAGGTTGTAGCTTTTAGCTTGGTTATTTGACATGGATCCGAGGCCCCAACTAAAACTGTATTCAGACAATCTGTCTGGAGAAATGACCAATCCCCCGGCTCCTGAGATCCCAGGATTCCCCTTGGATGCTTCATCGAAAAAAATTGTCGCTGCAGAAGAACTACTCCATATTGTTTTTAATTCTTCATTAGATCCACGAAAGCGCCATGGAAAAGTACTAACAGGTTTGGAGCAAACCGAATTCCTCATCCCAAGAGAATTAATACCCAACTACTTAGAAAACGCAGGAGGCAGAGTGGAAGAAGCCATTGCGATAGAAGCAAATGAGCTGACAGCTAATTCAGTGATTTGTTGTTTGATTTTAAAAACCACGAGCTGTTAATTCGGAGTCTTATGGTTCAAGATACAATTGTTTCTGGAAATCTACAATTTCCACCAGATGAGCTTAGGAATCGAGTGCCAGATCAAATGCTAGACAGTTGAGGTACCCAATTTCTGAGGACGTCAGTCTTTCCAGGTGAGTTAAAAATCAGTTATGGAGGATTAGAGAAGCAAGTTCCAAGTAGCACCAAATCCCACACATTTTTAGAAAATTCACAGCTGATGAACAAGTGATCAGCCGATTCGAATTATGAATTGCAAAAACAACATTTGAACGGGCCATAGAAGCCACGTTTTAGCATATTGTTGCCAGTGAGAACTTTGTTCAGAAGGAGTAGCCATGAAAATTTTTTTACCTTGGGAAGGAAATGCGATGACTAGATTGAGTTCTAGATTGTTGGGGAAAGGACAGAAGGCTAAGAATCTTGAAATTCAGAGTAACCATTTACTACTGAGTACAAACTAGAGAATCCCCAACACCAATTGTCTTTAAAGGAGTAATGAACTGAGGCAAGACCAAAAAGAAAGGAGATCAACAATTTTTTTTGGGAGCCAATTCGATCAAGGAGGTCAGGGAAAGACTAACCCGCCCAATTTCCAATGCTATCCCAAGTGCAGAAATCAGCCAAACAGAGTAGGCCTTTGTTAGTTGACCAGTCCATTAACCATGATAACGAAATGACAGAGGAAACAACAGGGTTACTTGAGATTTTGTCCTCCCAGAGAAGGATCTTCTTCCCATTGCCGGGGATTCTATATATGCTGATTAAACTTGTCAATTCCTGTTCTACAAGAATTCCAGATAGCTGTTCCTATGGGTGTATTTGATGATGTTATATTTCTCAAAGAGCCTCCCTTGAGATATTTCATCCTGAAGATCTTACTGATAGGGTGATTTTTGTCTACATAGAGCTGCCAAATAAGCTTGCCTCCCATTGCCAAATTAGCCAGACTAGGGTCACGAATCTGCAAACCACCTTCCGAAATAGGTTTTTTAAGGATTTCCCAGCTTGCCAAGTGCATTTTATTCTGACTACCATTGCCACCGTTCCAGAGAAAATCTCGTAAAAGTTTAGAAATCTGAGCCGAGATAGACTTGGGGGCGAGCAACAAGGAAGATTGAAAGATAGGTAAAGCAGAGAGAACTGACTTGATCAAAATCAATTTTCCCACCTTATTTAACCACTTACCACCCCAAGAAACAATTTTAGCTTTCATCTTAGCAAGCACTTCGATCCAAAGAGAAGGAGGAGCTGGGCTAAGAGTTAAAGGCAGCCCCAAGTACTTTATCCTCTCCCACTTGAAAAAGCCAGGGAATCCCAAGAAATTTTATATTCGAAGAATAGTAGGAAGATCTACATTCCAACCATAGACTGCACTTTTTTTACTATTGATCAAGGCTCCTGACATAAGGAAAAACTTTTGAAGAATAACATTAAAAGCCCTGGCAATATTTAGTGAGGCCCCACCAAGAAGAAGAGAATCATTCGCGAAGAGGGCGTGATTTATAGGTTCCACTCCCCTAGCAATCTTGATTCCCGGAATGAATCCAGCTTCCTTTTCAACTGAGAGCTTTCTGTTGAGAGTTTCTACCATCAAGATGTAAAGGAAAGGTGACACCGGGCAGCCTTGGTGAAGACCTCTAGAGGCTTGGAAAAATTCTGATGGTCTTCCATTGACTAGAGGCGCAATCCAAGGTCTGTATGTACAAGATTTGATCAAATTCACAAACTCAGAGCTAAAACCAATGGAAAGAAGGACGTCATAGAGGAAGGGGAGTTTTACACGATCAAATGCATTTTTCATGTCCAACTTAATTAACATTCCTTTCTCCTTCCGTTGGAAGCTTGAATGGAGAGCTTCTTGGACTTGGATAACATTATCAACTAGATGCCTGCCTTTAACAAAGCCACCCCGAAGATGAGAGATCAACTTACCTAAAAAAAGCTTAAATTTGTTGGCAAGTAGTTTGGCTAGTATCTTGTAAGAAGCATTACACAACAAAATAGGAAGGAACCTGTCGAAAGAAGAAGGATTAACTTCCTTAGGAATCAGAGCAAGGAATGTAGAATTTGTACACCCGCCCACTTTAGTTTTTTTTGGAAGGATGACACCATACGGATTAGATCTGACTTAGTTATGTTCCAACAGACTCTGTAGAAGTGGAAATAAAATCCATCCGACCCAAGAGCTTTATCTGGTTCCATTTCCCAGATGACATCCACAATTTCCTGTTCAGTGAAGGGTTTCATTAAGACTTGGCTATCTTCATTGCTGACTAGATGAGGTACATTGTCCAAGAATTCAGAAGACACTTACCCATCAGCGAGGCCATCATCCTAAAACAAGAGCTAGAAATGTCTACTTGCAGCCTGTTTTAGCAGATCTTGACCTTTAATAATGTCCCCATCACCAATAGAAATTTATGAGATGTGATTTCGAGACAATCTGGCCCTGCATTGAGGATGGAAAAAGGTACAGTTTTTATCACCATCCTGCAACCAGAGGCTAC
The DNA here is from genome assembly GCA_001517045.1 of Pseudotsuga menziesii. Lineage (NCBI taxonomy): Eukaryota > Viridiplantae > Streptophyta > Pinopsida > Pinales > Pinaceae > Pseudotsuga > Pseudotsuga menziesii. Next base: position 581,187 of record LPNX010811566.1, read on the forward strand.
GAAACTTTAGCCTGAGGAATTCCTCTTCTTGGAGAAAAGATTGAGTGGTTTTAAGTTGGGCAAATTTTTCCATAGTTAGCTGAGATTCTGTGATTTTACTATCTTCCATTCCTAGCTGAAGAGCTGACAACTTGAAAACTCTCTCATGCATGTTGGTAATAGGAGTACTCAAAGGTGTTTTAACCAAGTTTTGAGAGCATATTTAGTTCTTTTTAACTTATGTTCCCAGACGTAACTGGGAGATCCATCAACAAAAAGGGACCAAGGTTGATCCACAGTATTAAAAAAACCATCTCTCTCAACCCATAAGGACTGAAATGAAACGGTAAAGGTCCAAGGTTTTCATCTTTTTCAAACAACAATGAGATAGGGTGATGATTAGATGAGAGTTTGGATAAGATTTTTGAAGAGATTATGGATTTCCCATCGAACAGAGAGCTGTGGACTAGAAACTGGTTGAGACGGGAAGTAATGTTTGCTGAGCCCACTCTATTGTTATACCACGTGTAACGACCAAATTTGGGTTTTATATCATTCAAATCGCTGGCAAGTATCAACTCCTCCAGCGTGTCATGGAATTGATCCTTGCCATGAATCCCACCAAATTTTTTGCTTGGATCCAGTGAGATATTGAGATCTCTAGCTACTACTATATTTGGAGAAGAATTGACATCTAAAAACTCAGCCAGCGATTTCCAGATTCTGATTTTTCATGGTAGTTGACAGGAACATAAAGGTTGAAGAGGGATAAGAAGATCTTACTAGAGAAATGGTAGAGGTCTGTAAAGATCCAATACTGAGTGGCAAACCATCTTTTTAACTGAAAATTTTCATCACTCCAAAAAGTGGCTAGGCCCCTAAAGGTGCCTCTCGAGCTAACAGCTCTGCCAACATTCAATTTCCATTTAGTTTTACTGAGAAGAAGGAGAGCTTCCTCCTCTATTTTAGTCTCTTGAAGCAAGAGGATTTCAGAAGGGACCATCCGCAACAAATATTTGACTGTTTCAGCTTTGATTGGTTTCCCCAATCCTCTACATTTCCAAGAGATAATCTACATTACTTACCCAGGTGGGAGGGAATGATAACTCCCTTTGGGGGCCTATTCCTCTTACTTCTTCCTAATGACATTTTAATGGTGGACTGACTACCTTGCATCTTTAATCTCTCTGCCTCTTCTTCCCGTGCCTCCTTACGAGACTTCCTACCAGCCTTTTTAGAAAGATGCTCAACTGAATCATCTTCAAAAGAGCCTGAGCTTTCAGCTTGCTTCTTCCTAGTTATATCAGCATAAGAAGGAGAGGCATTGACTCCAATTGGAGAGTGTTTCAAGGGATCACCTTCCCTATGAAATTTCGAGTTAGATACTCCAACTTGATCCAATATTCTAGTGTTCAAATCAGGTGCATTGACCAGTCCATCCAATTGAGACAATTCACCCTCTTCAAGGGAAGAATATTCAGGAATACTGAGAGTAGCAAAATGATTAAAAGACTCCTTGTCTACAGCAGAAGGATTAGGGATGTTCTTTCCAGCAGCAATAAAACCTTTTGTGGTATTTCCAACTTTACCTTTGGATCTAGATTCCTGTTTGGAAGCTCCAACTTTCTGAGCTTGGGTCCATTGGTCATCCTTTTCTTTTTCAAGATCATTTTCTGATTTCTTCTTACAATTACGAGAAAAATGGTCGTAACCATGACAAAAGTAGCACTTAAAAGGAATTTTCTCATAGTCCAGTTCTTGGATATAAGACCAATCATCTCTTGTGAGATCGATCGCCTTTGCCAGGCCAATCTCCAAATCTACTTCAACACAGATTCTTGCACATGAGAATTGATATTTCCTTTATGCCCTGTTTATATATTTACCAAGCTTGTTCCCAATGGCTTCCAAGGACTCTGGAATCCGACAGTGTAAAGGTAAATGAGGGAGCTGGACCCAGACAGGAACTGTAGACGAGACATCTTGGGTGGGATCAAAATCAGGAGACCACTTGTTTAGATAAAGACCCTGAGGGCCCATGAAGTATGGACCATTTCAAAATATGAGATCCCGATCTTCTACTGAGTCAAACACAAAAACTAAGTAGCCTCTGCCGAAAAAGTGGGTTCAGATGCCTTCAGATACTAAGGCCCTCCAATTTCTTTGGACCCAACCATCTATAGCCTTAGGGGAAGGCCAGAGGCCTTTGAATTGACCGATAAGGCCATGCTCAGCAAGATTCAGGGTTGAAAGACAAATCCTTTCAGCTAGCATCTTAACAAAGGGAATATCAACCTTCTTCACAAATCTCTGAGAATATGAACCCCCTTTCCTCTTACCACATGATGCAACCATTCTTTTGAAAGATTCCAGTTCAGGGGGGAGAGGAGGAGGAGGATCCCCTCCAATATTCATGGTAACCACAGAGAGGACAAAAAGCACTCAACCCCAGACAGATTTGCTGTAAAAAAATCTAAAATAAATAGAGCTCACCAGATTCTTGAAAAAAATCAGAGAATGATACTGCAAAGAGATCAAGACCTCCAGAGCTCGAGGCCATCTTTAGACCAGACCAAAAACCAACAACGAGGAAGGATGCACTGAAATAAACAGGGCAATAAGATGCTAGAGACACCAGCACACAATAGAGTGAGAGGATGAGACTCATAACACCTTACACCTGCAAACAAAAACACAAGCAGACCTCGGCAGAACCAGGCAGGCCGAGAGAAGTGGAAAACAAATTTGAATCGTTTCTTGGAGCGAAAAACCAATATCGTCAAGTAGATTCTTCAGTACAAGAATTTATTTTTATTTGCATAACAATTTCAAGTACATTATCATTCATCAATTAATTGAAAAATATCATGAATATACATCGGCATGTCATCAACATAGGTCACAATAAGAGACACATCACAAGATACGTATAGTAAAATTTTGTTTATAATTCTATATGAAGTACAATGGAATACTTCAATCTTCACGATTACATCAACACCAACTAACTAAAGAGCACCACCTCTTATTCCAAGACACAACTTGGTTTTCTTAGCTCCAACTAAGAAGGGGTGAGGTATCCAAACCTCATATGCAAGACTTATCTTGCAATCACATGTTGATCATTGTCATTAATCGTCACTGTTGTCATAATCAGGTCTACAAGGACATCTTCTCACATATCTTTGTTTATCAACCTGCTCAACCTACTGCTCAAGACTCATGCCAAGTCATCAAAGATCTACTCAATATATCCAAGTTATCAAAGTACAAAACAACTCATCATCAAGAGATCAATCATCAAAGGTAGGGATGGACATGTATTACTCTTCCATTAATGCACTCATAAACTCAACTGCTATGCATGTCACTGTCATCTATGCCATTGTTAAGCATCCCTTACTGCGTACACTACTATACATACATGTCATCACACATCATGTCATGTGACAGTTGTAACATTCGATTGCTTGGGATTGTGATAAAGGTAAGCTCCTTTAACAAGATGCTCCTCAAGGTGTAGACTCCTCCAAAATTCAAAATTGTAACAAGTTGTAAGCCCACCAAAAACTCAGACTGTTGACAAGGTAGAGATCCCATGAAATTTCACAGATGGAAGATAATTGGTAGTCCAAAAATTTCAGAGATAGATGTCAGTGTCAATTCATGTGAAGTGATGTCACCTTTTTTATCCTCGAAATTTAGTGTCATCTGATGAAGTTAGTAGTCCTTGCGTTGACTGAGATATTCAAATATCTTCTGCACTTCTATTTAAATAGAATTCAGATCTTTTGAAATATCATGCTATATTCTGCATGTTACTACTGTCCTTACTCAAAATTTTGATCTAAATAAACATGTCACTTCCTCATTTATTGAGGTTGCCTCAGTGTCATACAAATTTTAGAACTATAAATTCGAACTTCATGATTTAAACGAGGACGTTAACCATCTATTTATACTAATTTTTCCATGATATATTTATCTGGTCTGACTTGCTATATATATATATAACTTCCTTCAGCTGGTGAACTTCAAGTTAAGATGGGATTTTAATTTCAATTAAATCCTCTAATTTTGGTCTTGTCTATTTTTTAATTCTTCTTCAAGAATATATCAAAACGTAGGGGTTGTTGTCCCCTTTTTGTTTGGGCTTCTTTCACACATTTGTGGGCAGATTAAATCCTTTTAGGAGCTGCCTTGTTTTAGGGCTTGTTCCATACTTGGAAACGTCTTGGTCCATTCAATCTTCCAACACATGAAATGCCACATTATGGAGACTATCTTGTTACTTGGATAGTTTGAATTTTGATGAAGTTTTATGATGTGAAGAGCAGTTGATGCTGAAAACTGTTTAAAGTTCTTTTTTGAAGACTGGTGATTGTATTAAGTCTTTATTTTTGAAGTTAAGACATTTGATGGATATATACTCTAGATATAATACTATTTTGGCAGGTAATTGATGCTGGTTTATACCACTGTCTTTGCTATTGAATAGCTTTTTTGAGCTGAACATATGGATTAAATGATCACTTATCAAAATTTCTTGATAGTGGATCATCCTCACAATGTATTTTGTATATAGTATATAAAATATGATTTTTTTCTTTGGAAAAAAAAAGAAATGTAACATTACTTTATAGGTTCCAATTGGGGTGCCATCATGTCACTTCAAACATCGACATTTGACATATGGGATTCAACAACAACATATGCCATTACCATGGGCTCCATATAATCAAAGGTACCTCCATGGGAAAAAGAGAAACAAATCAATGGCTCCCTTCATGGACTTCAAGGACTATCAAGTGAGGGCTCAAGAACCATCATGTGTGTGGGATCCAAATCAATATTGTGGGATTATAAGTGTAAGAACATCTCATATGACAAGAATGTCAAAGATCTCAAAGACAATGTCATCATCATAGTCTAAAACTTCATCATGTGTCCCATCACCAACAAGGGCATTACGTCACAATGCCAAAATCCAACTTCACACCATGTGGATGGGTCATATGTCCAAATCATTACCAAGTACACCATCAATGATCATCATTAAGTAAGTGTTCCTTTAAGAGATTATCCACATCATCAAACATGCCATCATCCTGTACCAAACTCGCCATGTCATCATGTCCTTGGTTTCTCCTTTGTCATTAATGAACTCATTTGTTATCAATGATAATCATACTCAACAAACTCTCCCTTTTCCATTGATGGAAAAACCTCATCAAATACTCTCCCCCTTTGACATTAATGACAAAGGGTCCAACTCTTATCCATCAAAAGATTCACAATGCCCCAAAAAATGTATTCTTGAATACTTCCTTATATCATGCCTAAATGTTTGATCCTGCCTTCAAATGGACTTCTTCATTTGCTGAGTTGTTTGCTCCTCCTGTCTGGTACCTCCTATCAATGATATCATCAGTTTTCCTAGTCATGTCAAAGTACACAAATAGAGTGTGGCTTTCAATCAAACTTTGACAATGTTAGATTAGTCCTTGGAATGTGTGTTAGGATCAGTCCTTAATTTTTCACTCAGCTGACTTCTCCCCCTAAGAGGAAAACATCGAATACATTTGCTTTTCTTTGTCTTTGATGACAAAAACTAACCATATTGCTCCCCCTGAGATGATTCTTTTCCATCCTTTTCTAAGACTGATGCGATGCATCTAGAGTTCACTTGTCAAGAGCTGATGAGTTTTAAATGTATTTGTCACAAACTAAACTTGTGACCAAATCCTCTTGTCAAGTATATTTTTATCTCTGGATGTCATGTGTTTCACATAAACCTCTTCATATGATAGGTTATTTATTGTCAATGGTGCATCTTCTACAACCATATGTGTTAAAAGTCTGAATGGAAAATTTCCTAGGCTTCCTTTTAGTCAAGTCAGGTCATAAAGTGTTTTCAAAGCATAACCAAAATGTGCTCTTTGAGAATACAGTCAAAACCTTGAAGAATGCCAAAATCATTAGATACAAATTTTGTTGTCATAACCTTGTTACATGATTCCTGCAAAAACCATCAAAGAAGTGGCCATGGTTGAGATGTGTCTGTGGCTTAGTCCTTTCACAAATGCTGCACATATACTGAGATACTTGAGGTTAGAGTATGAACCTATATAGAGAGGATTCAACTAAAAAAAGGTGTAATATGTTCCTTGCTTGTCTATGCGCCTTCCTTATATGCTTTACCTCCTCTCATCCACCTGATATTAGAGAAGACAAGGCAAGGCTCTATTCATACCATACCAATCTCAAGAATGATGTCAAACCATTGGTTCCTTCAATTGTCTTCAGATCTCTCAATTGTCTTTTGATGCACATGGATTACTTCTTAGAATGTCTTTCAAATTTAAACTTTACAGATTTCTTTTGTAACACAAGTTTTAGAGATGAATCCAAAGCATACTTCACATCATTTCTCTAACTTGTTCACTACTGCTAGATCTTGTAGCTGCCTGAATAATTCTGTCAACATAACATAACATTAGAGTTGGGATTAGGATTGCTTACTATAACATACTGTATTACCCTGTGTTTTCTTCACCCGAAAATCAGAGACAGAGGAACATCACATCACAACTTTACTGTTGTATCCGTCAAGTGTTCTACGATCAATAGAGCATGAAGGATCCTAAATCAGAACTACGCAACTTATGTATCCCATGAACCCAGTGAAAAATGATACTATGTAACTTCATACCAGACTTCAAATTTTTTGTCTTAGAGTCTCCCCAAAATTAGAGTTAAAGTTATTTTTTGTAGATGTGTATTTGGATGCTTCCATAAGATCAATCCATTTTGCACTTTATAAGTGCCTTGTTTCAGTGATTGATCTACAGATAAACTTGATCCAATCATGTGTTGCGGTTGTTCAAGACTATTGAGGACTTAGGTTTGGTCTATATCTCTTTGGCAACATCAACACCACTTGAAAAACTCCAACTTGTTATTTTTCATTACAACACCTCTTGTCATACTTGAAATCAAAGTTAGGTTTATCAATTGACAAACACTTGCTTACACACGTGGATCTTAACAATGGTAATAATGACACATCATCAATTCATCATAAAAATACTCTCAGATGCTCCCCCTATCGTCATGCCACAATCCTTGGACTTGTTTCTTTACTTGGAGTATTCATTATTTACCTTTGAGTCCATCCTCCACATCAATGAACTCAAGGTGTGCCAAGGTCTTTGAAAGACCTCAAACTTGGCTTGCCATATGGCAACCTTCTTCTTTACATTGATCAACTTCAGTCATGTTTAACGAAATATTCTGGGAGTGTCCTTGACTGTGAGCACATTTCATTTGGGCTTCAATTCTTCTTCCATGGTTCATTGGATTTCCTTGCTGATGTGTATGAATGACTCATCATAGGTTGTCTTTTAGAGCTTGCGCAGTCTTGGGCTTTGTGACCAAATCCATAGTAATTGTAACATCTCATGGTGTGGCAATTTGGAACAATATGGCTAACACAGTTACATGTCCAACATCTAACCATATTGTTGGGAGGCCCAACACTTCTTGCATGAGATCTGCAATCCAATGCCCTATGACCAAAATCATTACATGAGTAGCAATAACCATTGAAATTGTTTTCATACCTATATGCATGATTCCACCTTGAGGATGTTTCTTTTCTGAACTTGTTTTGAGGAGTAGGACTAAATCCTTGATGTCCTCCAAATTTTGTGGTGGCATTTTAAGGTATATAAGGAGCAATTTGGATTTCACTTTTGGGAGATGATGAACTCGCTTCAGTCTTCTTAGGAGTCTTTGAGCTATCTTCATAGTTTTATTCTTTCTTGTTGTAACCCAAGCCAAATTTTTCAAAAGGGGATCTTTGACAATCCAAGATCTCATCTAGGATCACAGAACTGTTATTGAACTTGACGTAGGCACTTGAATTTTCATTCTTCCTCTTGATATCAACCACTTCCATTTCAATAATTTGACAAGTCTTATCTTTTCATCCAACTGGTTCTTCACGACTTCCTCTATCCTTTTGGCTTGCTCAAGTTGAATCTTTAAATTGACATTGGTCTTCCTTGTTTCTTCAAGCTCTTCTGAATCTTCACAAGGCTCATCTTGTTCTTTTGTTTGACTAACCAATTTGGTGCTTAATATTTCAATTTCTTCTTCTTTGTCTTCTTGTGATTGAGTTTCTTGAGTAGATCCATAGTCTTCTTTTCGTATTTTTATAAGGACCCCAATTTTTTTTAAGCCTAAAATTTTATTTGACATCAATGTCCATTAAAAGGCGTGCTAGGAAATATTTCTTAGCATCTTCAAGATCATTTTCAATGTTGTCACAATCACTGCTACTGTAATAAGAAAGATCCTTACATTCATTGATGTCTGATGTTTGCACTTCCTTTTCTTCTTGCTTCACATCTTCAGTGAGCTTGACTTATGTTTCCTTCTCTGTTTCTTGGTTCCCTCTTTGGTATTCAGTTTCCAACTTAAACCATAGGTCTTGGGATGAAGTGTATTCTCCTACATTCTCTTTGACAGAGCTTGAGAGTCCATCCATAAGAAATTTCAAGGCAATGGTGTTGTCCTTCTTGGCATCTTTTTGTGCAGTTGTCTTGGATTTCTTGCTGGGCGGAAAGGGTGGATTGATCACAATATCCCAAACACCAAACTTGTTTAGATAAGCTTTCATATTGCTTCTCCATCCAAAGTAATTTGTCATGCCAAATACTAGAACCTCATCGTCGGAGAACTATACTTGTCCTTCTATTGTGTGTCAACGGATCTTCTTCAAGCTAGTTAGGCTTGTGGTGAAGTCCTGATCTAATACCAATTGTTGGACACAATGGCACGCTAAGAGGGGGGGGTGAATCAGTGTGCTAGTAGCTTCTAGCAATTTTCACTTCTCAAAACTTAGACATAGTTCATCATTTGCATAACTCTTTCAAGTACATTATCATTCATCAATTAATCACAAATGTCATAAATCTACATAAGCATGTCATCAACATATATCATAACAAGAGACACATCACAAGATACCACCCTAGACACATATAATAGACAAAGAAATATACATATATATTTTCTTAAAGTACTTAAATTTAAATATATTTTATAATGTAAACTTTAGATGCTATTTATAGTATACATATTTTATTTAGTTGTAACATTTTTATTATTTACATAAGAATAAAAGAAAGAAGAAATCACTAATTTGTTGACCATATTGATTTGGTGTATTGGTAAAGTATCCATATTATAAAGACTTGAATTCCAATTTATAAGAAAAAATTATATAAATATTTTTACTTATATAGATTTTTAATTTCTAATGAATATCTTGGTACACATTTTCATTATTTTAATCAAGTAGTTTTTATTTTACAATTTAGTATTTTCATTTATTTTACATATATTTATATTTTAAAAAGAAATGGGGACACACTTTATCACAATAAACTCACAATTATTTTAGCTAAAGATCTTTAGTTAAAAGTATAATAGATTAGGAAAATTGATAAGAGAATCCATTTAAAACAAAAAAATAAATAATTAAAAATATTTGGAAAGACTTGATTTGTTGTATTAAAAAGAAAAAGATAAATATAATTATATAAGTATTTTGTTTTGTTTTTTTAATTCTATTACTTAAATTTCGATTTTCGATTTTATTTTATTTTTAAATATAACTAAAGTGTTCTAGTTGAATGAAATTCTTAAAATTTTATAGTTTTTATATTTAATTTATATTATATAAATTTAAAATTAATATTTTGATATATATTAATAAAAATGAATATATTATATGGACAGATGGAAACCAATTTTTTTTGGAGGCTTGGAATGAAAACAAACAATCTGGCAGAGGCGTTAGTCCTATGGCAGGCTCTCTCGATTGCTAAGAATTAGAGAATTACATATCTAATAGTCTTGGGAGACTCAAGAATTGTAATCCAAGCTCTAGCTGAGAATTCCCTCCCAAACCAGATGCACCTTCGACATCTGATAAAAAAAATTTAAGTTCTTTCTTACTCTTTCCACAAAATTGAGTTCTACCATGCCCTTCAGAAACATAACTCTAAAGCATATCAGGTTGCAAATGTTGGAACCACTCTTAGTTTAGGCTCGCTATTGATTAACGGGATTCGATCCAATCTTCCCCCACCATAGGACCGTGGTTGGGCTCCTGGGGCTAAAGGCCTTAAGGGACCGTGGTTTGGGGCACCTGCCACCTCCGTCATTTGACGCGTGCCCCTGCCACTTTGTGAAGTGAGAGGAATTATATTGGTGCGTGTGCACACGATGGAGCAAAAGGTGGGTGATAAATGCTAGTATGTTGGAGGATACTTTTCCTATTCACGGAAGGTTTCAAGTCCCGTTGACGCACTGCGAACTCAGTGAGGTGATGCAAGAATTTATGGCTTGCATGATGGTTTCAGGTGGCAAGAATATCACATTTCTGAATGGCAAGGATATAAGGATGAGAAAGGAGAAGGGTAGAGGATGCATGCTCTAGTTGATCTGCAACAGAGGCGAGCACGTGGAAGCGACTGCGAAGAGGTGCTGAGATTTCTGGTGTTTTACTGTGTGATGGAAGCGTCTTCCAAATCCACAAGCTCATCCCCGTCAGCACTATTTGTGGAGTCTGATATCAGGGACCTTAAGAACGAAATTAAGAAGCTGAAACGGACGGTTGATACCATTGACACCAAGGGAGGAAGGCGTATGGAGAACATTGACAGGGACTTGGTATTCTTGAGGAAGGAGTTCAAGCAGGAAGTCAAGCACTCTAAGAATGTTGTTTTGGGATTAATGGACGAACTAGATATAAAGATGGAGAAGATCAAACTTAAAGTAGTAAAGATGGAAGTGGCAAATCATCCAGGTTCCTCGCCTCGCCTTGAAGAGGAAAATACATGAAATCTTGGCTAGGAAAAACAGTTTTGATTTTGCTATCTGCATGCGAAATTATGTTTTGAATTATCGCTCAAGATTAATAGTCTAATTGTGAATAGGGTTATGTCGAACGCCGTAAAGGTTTCTCTTTTAGATTACTATTTATGTTTCTGTTTGAATCGGCTCAATTGTAACTTGATATAAACTAGCAAAAGTTGAACTCTCTTTGCCTCTTCCACAAGGACGTTTTGTAACTTGAATCTGTCTCTGTGGTTATACCACCTTTTTAATATATCATAACCATTACTGTAAACAATTTTTTTTATAAATGAGAAATATATAAAATTAAAAGTTAACATTAAACCATTTAATTTGTCTTATACTTTAATAATTTAATAAAAATTTAGTGCACATTAAAACAATGTACACTAGCTAGTTAATAATAATATAATTAAAATACTGTAATTCATTTTTGTTAAAGGTTTTGCACCGAAATAACACGGAGAATAGTTACACCTTATTTAGAAAAAAGTACAAAGGAGGGTGATGTTTGATAAGATTTGTTAGTTCTGACGGGATCCCAATAATAAAGTTTTCTCGTTTATTTTAGAAAACAAAATCTATTTAATTAATGTGGAAAAAATATTTTAATAATAATAAAAGTGACTTAATGTTAAAGTTCATTATTAAGACTGAGTAAGGTTGGACATTTAATAACTAGCATTTGCACCGAGAGGTGCAAACAAACGCTGAGAGGGTAAAAATATTGAAAGCGAAAACTAAGGTTAAGATAATAAGAATTTGTTTAATTTTAATATTAACAAAAATATAGTGCAGTGCTATATCCAAAGTATTATGTGTGCAAAACTGTTTTATTAGGTAATACCAATTGAAAAATTAGTATCAAGGATCAATAACTATTCATCAGTTGTAGGAAAGGTTATGTGAATTAAATAAACACATTTATTCAGTCCACATTTGACATGTTAAGGTTATAATGAAACATTAGTACATAAGTCAACATATTCAACACATGAACAACCTATGATCAATATGTTAGAAAGATAGAAGAATGACTGAAATTCATGAAACAAATTTAATAAATCACCATAAAACATAGCATAAGTAACAATGTAATTTTATTAAACTATAAAACATTACAATATTTGCAAAATTACAGAGCTTTCCTGATATGTCTTTAGCAGTCCCTTCTCTAGTGGTTCTCCTAGACTTAATCACGTGAGTCCCCCTTTCTTGGGAGGTACTCTTCTCTTTAAATAATATTACAAAAATTGTACAAAGAAAAGAAACTTTCCAAGATGTGGGATTGAAAAATATTTAGTTTCATGATTTGCCAAGCGCAGAACGCCACTTGGAAAATGCATCCATCAGATCCTGGATGCCCTAAAATTGAGCATGCTCCAAATGCAACTCTGCTTTACAAATTAGGGAAACTTATCTCTTTCTTCTTGATCTTCGCCCATTCTTTGAGGAACATGTCAATCACCATCAATGAAGCGAGAGGTGTCTCGATCCATTGCTTGATTTCATCCATGCTAAGTTGAGTGATTTCCAAGATTTCCTCTTTAACTTTAGCAAAGGCACTCTCAATTTGTTCCAATTTCAATTTCGGAGGCATAACCTCATCAAAAGGATCTAAGAATGGCAAATCCAGATAACCGAGCAAAGTCTCTGAAGAAAACCATCTTCTCATGCAAGCCACCTGTCCATCTTTAACAATGGACTCCACCAGGTCGCAAACATTTTCCCATGTTTCAATTGACACGTCGATTTTCTTGAGCTTGAGCTTGTCTAAGATTGGCAGATTGTCTAGTCTGTCTTTGATATACTTCTGCTAATCTATGATGTTGTTGTAAGCTCTGGTTGCTTCCTTTCTCCTTTTGTTATGATCATGGAGAACGTTCGATTGGTGCTCAAATGCATTATATAATTCATGCATTTCATTAAATCCTTTAAAAAGATTAACCATCGCTTGATAAAAATCGTCATGGATTCTGCAGGCTAGCTGTTTAAAATCTTCTCCTTGAATTTGGAGAAAGAAGAGGTGGTTAATGCAAGTTGGATATCTTTGAGCTATTGCTCAAAGATAGAAATCTTGTTAGCATGTTGCTTATTTAGGTCATCTTCTCTCTCAAGTTGCTGCTTGAGGTAACCATTTTGTCCTTGAAGCTGCCTTAACTTCTCCTCATATTCATTCTCCAGGTCTTGTATTTCCTGCCTATGTTGTGCCTCAATATGTCCTTGGTCCTGTTTGAACCTTTACAATTGTTGTTCCTTTTCTTCCACCTCTTTATTCAGTTGAGACACTGAATCAAAGTTAGCTCCAACAAAAGCTCCCATAGCAGTTGCCATGTCTAGGGCTTCTTGTTTGACATCAGAGGAGTCCCTTTTCCAAATGATATGATTTAGTACTGACCCCTGCTTGAAGGTTCCTTCCCTCAACCTTTTAGATCCTTTTTTCACCACATCTTTCTCTTTTCTGCTCCAAAAGTATTGTCCCAGGGAAACCACTGCATCTTCACCAAAATCGGCCATCTCATCTATTGTTGAGATGGTTCCCTCATGAACAGTAACTAAAGGTGCAGGATAGGAAGGTTCAAGAATGGGAACTTCCATGCTAAGAGATGGGATAATAGTGGAATATGTGGGAATAATAGATGCAAGGGATGAAAAATGGAAGTGGGGATAGATGTAATAGGTTTAGGGGGAGAAGTTGTGGGGATGGAAGAACTACCAAGTTGTGGAATAAAAGAATGTGAGGATGTGGAAGTAGTATGTTGTCTTAATGGGGTCGAAATAATAGGTGAAGTTGAAAGAGGAATATAAATAAGCGTGTTTTGTGATACCAAGGGTGTTCCATTGGTATTAGAAAGAAAATCAGACAAATTAATTTCAGAAAAAGAATATTGTGGAAACAAAGAATAAAAAATGTTCCCATATGACTGGGTGGTTGTAGCATATGAGGTCATGATAGTAGAAACAACAACAGGCCATACATAGGTGGAAGGGGCATTTTCCTCCTCAAGATCATTGTGAATCTCCTGTACCTTAATATTGGTTGGGGGCAGTGGATCCAACTGTTGAATTGGTTGAACTTGTATAATTTGTTGTTTTGGCTGCTCTACCCTTTGGATCAGTTATGGTGGAGGTTCAAGGAGTTCTTCCTACAATTGCACCTGTGGAATGGCCTCCTGAACCTTCTGCTTCTTTGTTGGTGGTTCAGTTATTGTTTCCTATGCATGCATCTCTGAGCTAAGTTTTTCCAAGCTCTTTTTGAAATCTGTTGATCTGTGCAAGGATTCAAGTGTCGAGGAAGGTTGTGTTCTCACAGGACCTTCGAGAACAGCCTTACCCTTGTCCTTTGAATTCTCAACAGGAGCATTGGAAGAGCCAGCTAATGCTTCTTTATCCCGATATTCTACATTTCATTTATGTGCATCCTCTTCCACTGTTAACCAGACCTATTTGAAATGTAGCACAATGGTTTTTAGCTCCTTTTAGTAGAGGAAGATGCGAGTCTTCTCCAGAGGAGTGGAGATCCTGCTCAGTACTTTTGAGAAATCAGTGGCACCTCTGTATATAGAATCATCAGGGAGTTCCTCATGGGCATATGCAATCTTTGTGTGGTCTTGCACAAAATGGTTTTCCAATAATGCCTTGGGGTCATGCATCCTCTTCGACGCCTCCTCTAGGTTCATTTCATCTTATGAGGGGTCATGCATTGCGGGTTGCAGGATGCAGACTGAGATTCGTAACTAGGAAAAATATTTTTAATTTCCACAATCCGCAAAAGGTTTGCGGGTTGCGGGTAGACAATGTTACAAATTTTATTTTTATTGAGTTTCTGCTTTCCGAAATACGCATTGCAGTTTGCGGAAATGCGGAACCGAAAATGGAAAATTATACATGAAAAGACTTTTCACTTTTCGCAAGCCACATTGCGGAATGTAGAATCGAAAAGATAAGACTTTATTTACAAAAGGTTATCCAACATATGCAATCCGCATTTGTGGGTTGCGGAATGCGAGAAAACGATTTCCAAACCCCCCCCCCCCCCAAAAGGACTTCCGCAATCCGCGTTTGCAGGTTGCATAAACGCAAAAAATGAATATCGTGGAAGATTATTTCCGAAGACTAGTTAACTAAGAGTTTAGTTTATCTTTTTTCTAGAGAAGTTATTAGTTAAGAAATGTAGATGATAGATGTAAAATGCGATTATTGCCTATTTTTAGAAGTTAGTTATTCAACTCATGGAACGATTTTGTATAAGAGCAAGTTTTTGTAATGGAACAAAGGTTGGAACCCGTGAGAATTCAACATTGTATTTTGAGATCTGTCTTTTAATAAAATTTTAGAGGGAAAGATGGAATTTTTCCAGAGATTCATGTGTTGTCTTTGTTACAGTCTGTACTTCCCTTTTCTCATGTGCACGTGCTTCTTGTTTACTACTTCCATTATGTTTTCCCTTTCATGTTTGATATGAGTTTTTAATAACGCATAATTCATAATCATATACTTTGTCTATTGATTTCAAACATTCACAAAACTTGTTCATCTAAAGTTAACGTGGATTCATCATTGTTAGATGCCCTCATGAATGGATTGTTTCTAATTTTCTTCTATATCACCAAACAAAAACAGTTTTACTGTAATGAGATTGGTAACTTGCCTCTGTTAAAATTTGCTTGGAATAGCACTGTGATGTTATAACCATTTTTGACTCCATGCCCAATGTGTACTTGCCTTGTTTCAACCAGCAACAATCTTAAATTTATTTATTGTTCATATATCTAGCCTTATGAAAACAATTATTGAGAGATCCCTCTCTGGAGAGAAAGAAGCCAACTTTATTTCCTAAAGCTTGGGTTTGTGGTTATCTTGGTATTTACCCTTTTACAACCGGCGGTGCATTTTGAGTGTTAATAAGAAGAT
Source organism: Pseudotsuga menziesii (assembly GCA_001517045.1). Lineage (NCBI taxonomy): Eukaryota > Viridiplantae > Streptophyta > Pinopsida > Pinales > Pinaceae > Pseudotsuga > Pseudotsuga menziesii. Next base: position 597,009 of record LPNX010811566.1, read on the forward strand.
CAAGTCCGGGTGAAGATAGATCGAGTTGATTGATCAATCTACATGGATGATGAAGCTATATAGGTTATAGATAGATCTAGATAAGGAGATCAATTTCGTATAGATCAAGTTGATTGACCGATACTTTCCGGAGGTTGCATTCATTCCTTTAACATATATTAGATGATCCATATTAAAGGATAAAGATGAATTGACGATGGGAAAAGAATTCAGGAAGTGAATTTGTAAGGGAGATAAGAGGTCCATAAAGTTAAAGTGTAGTTCTGCACTGATAGAATATTGACGGATGAGATTAAAGCCGTAAGAGATGGACGATGAGGAAATAATTCACAAAGAGAATCTGCACAGGAGATAAGAGATCCACAGAGTTAGTGTAGTTCAACACTGATAGTAGATCGACGAATGATATGAAAGCCGCAAGAGATCGACGATGGGGAAAGAATTCAAGAAGTAAATTTGCAGAGGAGCAAAGAGATCCGGAAAGTTTTGTATTGATTAAATAGCAACAGATGAGATCAAAGATGCAAGAGATCGACGACTCATAGGAGTTGCAGAAAACAAATTACGAAAAGTGGGATGGTACATCCGCAATCTGCAATCCACAAATTGACTTGACTTGGTTTTGCGGGAAGGGAATTATAGAAGTAGTTTCGAGAAAAATAGACGTTAAGATTGACATCAATAAACATTTGCATATTGCATTTTCAGCTTGCATTTCATATCTATTTTGTCAAAATTGTTTTATTTGATTATTATCTCTTTTTTGGGAAGCTTCTATATGTCAACTGCAACAAACTTTGTCAACAGAAGATTCAAAAAAAACTTGGGAATTAGTCAAAGGGAAAGGATTGTTTCCCTTTCAGAAGATAATGATATAAATCTTACTGTTGAATTCAAAATATTCAAAATATCAATTGTAATACCTATCTTATGAAAAGCTACATTTTCAGTAATATGTATTGTTATTAGATAGTGACATAAGTCATAGGGCTCATCAACGGTAGCCGGTTGAAGCCTTATTTTAATAACTACGAATAAAAACAAAAAATGTCGATAAAAATATTAAAAGTGCAAAAGAACAAGTTGCTCATGAACCCGGAAAGGAAATTATGAAACTAAAACCAATTTGGCATTGGCATACTTATTTAGAAAGCGTGTTGATGTGACAGTTGTCAATTATTAAATCCACAATTCTGCCATAAGTATCATGACATCACAGAAAAAGGGATGACGTAGTTGGCACATGAACATAAGAACTTGGAGTGGCAACCCACGTGATGGATCGTGTTGTCATTATGATACTTGATGATGGCGCGTGTAAAGATTTGACAAAATTCCCACTAGAATGAACTCTCTACTATTTCCTAATTGCAAATTATCGCCCATATAATGCCACAACGAGTTTTTGTTTGCAGGACACATAGTTAAAGAAGACTTGTGGAGAAATATGGTTAGTGAGAATTTTAGTGCTAGTGGCCCTAGGGGCCCTGTGATTGGATCTGTGACACTTATTATGGGTGAGGGAAATACTGCCGAATATGTTCCACCACAAGCTGGGAGGCGTTTGGAAAATAATCCAGTTCTAGGCCTCCCTGCAACAACGTTTTGAACCAGCTTAGCAATTATGGCAAGGAGGAAGCCTTTTGATACTCGCAAGAGAAACATGGTCTTAAAAGAACTGAGAACGAATGTAGAAGTAGTGTCCAGAATTGAAAGACCAGAGGCCATCCCACTGAAGCCTCCATATGAGATTGTGGAATTACTTACCACAATGCATAGAATCCATTGCTATAACCCGTCGTTCTGAACGAATGTCCGAATAGCGGCAAACATAAACAAAGTCCATCGTCATCATCACCACCCTTATGAAGTGCTGAAATCATTGGGGGTGATGATGCATTCAGGAAAAAATGAGTCGACCAAGTTACAAACATAGAAGGAACATACAATATTTTGTCCGTCCTAATACTATGGAACATTAACTACATCCGATAATTCGAATGAATGACAGTAGTAACAAAAGTTATAAATAATTTAGTAACAACCATAGAAGGAACATATCGTTTCAGCCTATACATTCGGAGCTGGTGGATAAAATGTGGAAGACAGAGGAAGAAGTGTACACAGAAGTAGAAAAAGTCGTGAAAATCATAGGACAAGTTTGAGCGATTTTGTATAAGAACAAGTTTTTGTACTATGAATGAGGGTTGGAACTTATGAGAAATGAGCATTGTATTTTGAGATCTATATTTTAATAAAATTTCATAACCAAATCTTGCCTTTTTCCAGAGATTCCCGTGTTGTCTTTGTTATAGTCTATACTTTCCTTTTCTCATGTGCATGTGTTTCTTGTTTACTACTTCCATTATGTTTTCCCTTTCACGTTTGAAATGAATTTTAAATAGCACAGAATTCATAATCATATGTGTCTATTGATTTCAAACATTCACAAAACTTGTTAATCTAAAGTTAATGTGGATTCATCCTTGTTATATGCCCTCGTTAATGGATTGTTTCTGATTTTCTTCTATATCACCAGCCAAAAGAATTTTAACTGTAATGAGATTGCTACCTTTGCCTCCGTATAATCAGTTTTAACTCCCCGCCCAATGTGTACTTGCCTTGTTTCAACCAACAACAATCTTGATTTTATTTCTTGTTTATATATATGGCCTCATGAAACCGATTATTGAGATATCGCTCTAGAAAGAAATAATCCATATTTCTTTCCTAAAGCTTGGCTCTGTGGTTAGCTTGGGATTTACCCTTTTACAACTAGGGGTACATTTTGAGTGTTAACAAGGAGATCAAGTCCAATTGAAGATAGATCGAGTTGATTGATCGATTTGCGTGGAGGATGAAGCTATAGAGGTTATAGACAGATCCAGATAAGGAGACCACATTAAACAGAATTTGAGGTAAAAAATGGGCCTCAGAAGGACCAAAATGTACTATAAAAATCAACCAATTACATTCTAGTAGATGACATCATTCCCCATGGTTGAGGTGGCATTTCATGAGTTAAGAATGCTTATTTGTCACATTTTTTATGGTGGATGAAAACCCATAGTTAACCAAGGTAGTGGTACAAGTACTTTTAAGTCATAAAGTGAAGTACTCACAATAAAAGTCATTTCACACTTTTTCATAAAATAATATTATTGTTATTTTCAAGTAAAGTACTCATAATTCACTTTTCCATAGAGCAGATGGCTTGCTTTTCTAACTGTGTGCGTTTTTATCGTGGATTGGGCCGTGCTTGTTGCCTTGGTGTTAGGGTTTTTTTAGCTGTTTGGCTTCATTTGAGGGGTTTTGGTTGCTTTGGGGTTCAGTATGGAGGATCAGGAGGCTGTAGATTACTCCAGCGACAGGTTGGAGAGCAATGATATTTGGGCGGTGACAGGTGGCGGTTCCTTGGAGCTCTTGGTGGAAACCCCGAGGTTTGGTCTGGGTGACCAGGGTCCGATCGATAAGCTGTTAGGGTTGGCAGACTTTCCTTCTCCGCCAGTTTTTCCTATCTCTTCGCCGGTTACACAAGTTCCGGCTGTGGCGTCCGATTTTCAGTGGCAAGAGGGTTTGTTGGGGACTTCTTCCTGGTCGGGTGCGGGGGGCTCTTTGACTCCAAATTTAGGGCCTCTTTCGTCTCCATTGCAGCAAGGGATTGTGTTTGATGATGGCCGTGCTCAGGCGTTTTTAGGTGGGGAATGTGGTCAGTCTCTGCAGGGTCAGGGCTCGAGCGGTGATACATCGGCGGAGGACTGGAGGGTTCCTTTGTTTGCTGCGGAACATTGAGGGTGTGGCTCTCCTGGTTGGGTGCCTTTGAAGCCATTGAATGATTGTCATGGGGCTGAGGGTATTTCGGCTGTGAAACAGACTGGGGCTCAAGGGTCTTCAAAGGGGCGCCGTAAGAATTGGATTAAGAAGAAGGTGGTTAGAAATTATGCTGTTGGTGAGGATTTAGCCTGGGATAATGTATTGACGATGGCTAAGTGTACATTGGTTGGTCGGGTCTTAGGACGCAATTTTTCTAAGAAGACCATTCATGATTGGGCTGCAGTCTCATGGGGTGCCCTCTTTGGTTATGTCCCGGAGATTGAGATGTTGAACAGAGGTTGGTTTGCTATTAATTTATAGAAGGTGGAGGATCTAGTTTGGCTCCAAACCAAATGTTGGCATATTGATCATTCTCCTGTTCTTATGAAGCCCTGGACCCCTCTTTTTGATGCCAGTAAGGAGAGGGTGGACATAATCCCTATTTGGGTGAAACTACCAGCTCTTCCCCTTCATTTCTGGGATATATATCATTTCAGAAGGATTGGAGATATCCTTGGTACATTTCTGGAAGCGGACCTTTCTTATCTTGAAACAAAGGAGAAAAAAGTGGCTCGAATCTTGGTGAATTTGAACATCAGGGAGGGGTTGGCTGAGTCTATTATCTTGGAGTGGGGGCTGGATCCTATTACACAGATCCTGGATTATGAAAATGTATCATTTAGGTGTCGTCGCTGCCATGTTTATGGGCATCCGGCGGCTTCTTGTAAATTGCCGGTGAGATCTCATATGGGTAATCGCAGGTATGGTGATCGGGATGCTTTTTTTAAACCTTTTGAGATGCCGCATGAGGTTTTTGGTCCTTCTCAGTCCTCAGCGGAAGATATGGACAGTGATTTGCCTGTTGAAGAGATGAATGTTCCTGTTTCTGGGGTGGTCGAAGATTTTTTGGATCAGCAGGTTCAGTCCTCCATTCCGGTTGAAGAAAAGGCTACTGGGGATCCCTTTGGTCCTGGTAACCCTAGTCTTCCTTTGTTATCTAATGTTAATCTGTTTTTGAATAATGTTTCTATTCATGGTTTTGATTGGCTTGATGGGTTGAGGAAACTATCACTTGCGGGTCAGTCTGACTTTCATATGCCTTCTGTTTCTAATGAGGTTTTTAAGGGTTTGGGCTCTTTTGTTGTTGCTCCCTGTTCAAATTTTGACCCTGTCCAGCCTTTAATTGTCAATTCAGATTGTGATATTATCAAACCTGTTATTATGGAAGCTCCCTCTCCTTCTGTTGTGTCCCCTGTTTCTGCTAATTGTTCTGAGGAGTCTTGTCATTCCCCACAAGATTCGTTGGAGTCAGGTTATTTTCTAAGATCTTGCCAGAAACCAGTTCAGGGGTTGGGTAAGAATTCTTCGGTGGTGAGAAAAGGTAGAGGTCGGAAGACTAATCTTTCTAAGGCTCAGTCTAGAGCCAAGGAGGATCTGCTGGGAGGTACACAAATTTCGATTGAAAAGGCCCTTAGAGCAGAGATGGCCTTGAAGAAAGGTCGTTTATGAAGCTCATGTCTTTCAACTGTAGGGGGCTGGCTGGGCCTGGTAAGAAATCAACCCTCATGAGGGTGCTTTCTCTTGAGCATCCTGATGTGTTATTGTTACAAGAAACTTTAGGTGTTGGGGAGGTGATTCAGGGGAAGTTGGAAAGTTGGTTTCCTGGTTGGTCTTTTGTGACTTTAGATGCTAATGGTAGATCTGGGGGATTGACGGTGGGTTGGAAAAACATTTGTGTGAAGATGTTGAATGCTTGGGGATCAGAGGCTGTGTTGGGTGTGGATTTATTGTTTGAAGATTTGGGGATCTCTCTTTTAGTTCTCAATATCTATGGCCCTTATCTTAATAGAGCTCCTTTTTGGGAGTCTTTGTTTAAAAATCCAATGGCTAATGGTGATTCGGTGGTATTGGGAGG